>JASGCC010004200.1:0-20772 GCA_030067915.1 Hydractinia echinata | reverse complement strand
GAATGATACATTTTATGCTCTGAGGAGTGATGAAAGAAAAAGTAGTTCAAAAATAAAGTTTATATTTCAAGGAACGAGAAAGAAAAAAATCACAGCTAGTGTACCGAAAATTCTCGTTAATAGTCGTTTTAAAAATTGAAGCCGAACACAGTTAAAATCAATCACTGTCGAAACAACATGGCCACGTTGGAAGGGAAAATGGAGGAGATGAAAGTTGATGAAAAACCTGAACGAAAAGAACAGCCCAAGAAGGAAAAAAAAAAGAAAGAAAAGCCCAAATCCTCTGATAAAGGAGGGCACCCTGTTGAGGTATAAAAAGAGGATAACCAATCAAGAATTTTTTAAGGAGAATAAGTGCCAAATTTGGATTTATTGGCCAGTGTCAGAATAGATAGATAGCCTATACAATATAATTATTCCATAATTAGCACTCACATGGCTAATTAAAAAGTAGAATATTTTCACTTAGATAGCCACTTTTCTTCTGATATTGATCTCATTACAGCACTCAACTCCTATCACATTTTTAATCCTCTTTCTTTACTAACATGGATTTATACTTTTACTACTAAAATGTGTGTTGGCTAATGTATGAGAATTGTGGACAGACTCCAGACACCGTAAATCTGGGGTATTCTTTGAATTTTGTCTTCAAATGACCTATTCTTGGATCGAGGTTAAAATCATTAAATTTAGAAAGAAAAACAAGAAACTTGAGGAAAATCAGTGGCATATTTTGATTTATCAGCAAATATTGTATAAGAGGAAATTTTAAATACCATACGGTTATTAAAACAGGATTAGTGCAGTTGATTTGATCTTCATAAAACATCAAAGGTTTGGCTACTGGTAAAGGCAGTTGTACTTATTATAACTTAAAAATTTGCATGTTTCCATAAATTTTGGTGCTAAATTCAAATATCTTGGTCATTTTTGTTGAAAATAATCAGAAAATTTCAAGCATGTTAACATGGATCCAAGAATTATCCCAGCACACCCTGGGTTGTTCTTAGGGACACATTGTTAATTTGACTAATTTGACTCGTATACCTCAGCATATTTATTTGTCGGTTTGTACTAATTGAAAAACCAAAACAAACAACTTTGTATGGGGTACACACACAATTTAGATGTTCGGGAGTGTAAGAAACGAAACTTAACTTGCACTGTGACTGTGACTGTGGTTTTTAGCATGACAAAATCTAGTAGGTCTTCCACCTCAAAAAAACTTTTTGTATTGAAAATATATCTGGTGTGGATAAAGAATTCAATAATTATATATTAGTTTCTTTCTGCTCTAGCATCTCCAAAAATAGCTGAAAAATTTTATTTATTTAAATTTACCTTTCAGAAAACAGGTGCTGGGAAGTGGTTACATAAATTCAAAATTCAGCCTTTTTTATCTTACTTATGGAAATTCTTGGAAATGTGTTTATGAGCAGTATGAATTATTAAAAGTAAAAAACATTATTGTATATAAGCTTTAGATGGAATTATGACAATTGATATCCTGCAATTTTCTCACCTGATGTCAAAATTTTGAATCGTTTTTTTTTTTAGTTTTAAAAGTCTTTTCTTACTTTAATTATTGGAAAAATCTAAGACTTGTGTTCTATAAAAATATTCTGTGTGTTGTTTCAAGAACCTTGTCACCATAAATATTTTTTTGCGTTTTTTTCTACTCTATGACTCATTTTTTGCATTCTTTTTTTACAAGAAAAGACTGGACACCAGGGGACAAGCAATATTTCAAGCCACTGTTGCTTTTTCCTGGACCTACACCTCACTGCAAACCGCACCGTTACACGATTAGTTATAACTTTCCTCAGTCTTGTTACAAAGACAATGTTTTCTTGGTTAATCTCGGCTCAAACAATGTCCTTTATCAAACAAGAAGGGAAGGCTTATCTCACTGTCTAGATATAAAAAAGAGACAACAGGCTCTGAGAGCAAGGGTCATTTTACAGTCCAGCATCACACAATTTGCGATTCTCTGTGTCTACTATTGTTCTTTACAAAAAACAGCAAATTCTGAAAAAGCAATTAACTATCAGGTTTGGTTCATAACTTGGTATATATACGTCATTTGTTTACATTTTTCTCACATCTTCTGAACTATAGATTTTTTTGGAAAGGAAGGCCAGCATTAATGCCAAAAGTAGAACATTTCATAAAGATAGCAAAAAAGAATACAATGAACTTATATTAACGAATTATGCAAAATAATTTCTGTAATAGGTTATCATTATCTACGATATGAGAAAACATTTTTTTGAAGCAGGAGGTAATCTTCAACAAAAAATGTCATCCAATAATAGTTTTACCCAAGTTAGTATCAATTGCCCTGTTATAATGGTAATTGGCAGTGAAGTGACTGAATCTTATTGATGATTTTGTGTACTGTCCAGAGTTACAAGTTGTACAGTGTTTATAGAACTATGAGAAGAAGCTTTCTCAGCAACAAAGCTTGGCAAAAGTTATTTCTTCATAGGCCCTTATGCTTCATTTTCAACAAAATAAAAATTCTGTGTCAATTAAGACAAGAAGACATAGTCTAAAGGTTTTCTAGTCAGACTGGTATGTATGTCATAGATTAAATAATGTGAACACGATGTCAGAGCCATATCCTATAACTGAGAAGATAATATTTCAAAAGTATCAAAAAATTATTTGTGAAAACTACAAAATCGTGGATAATAATTTAGAGCACTTTTAAGCTAATTTTAATGTTGACTGCTTTTGACTGCTAGATTGACTGCTTTTGATGTTGCAATGTGAAACACGAAGTCTGTGGTCAAAATGACACCATTAGCTTACAAGCCCTGAGTCCCTTACAAGGTTTTATTGTCTGTCTCCCTTGACCAGTGTAACATCAAATTACCTCTTCAAACTTTTTCAGATTTCCTGTTTAAATTTTATTCGGAACACAATGATATATATCTGTTATGTTGATCAAAATAATATACTGTGTATAGTTAAACTACTACACTGGCTCAGTATTGTTATTATGTGTTTCCAATACATCATTAACCCACTCAATCATTTCTACCATTCTATACTTTAAACGCTTATTTTGTGATCATCCTGATAGGAATTTTGTTTATTGTACCAAACAGGAAGCTTTCAAACTGTCATTTTTAATTTCTTTTCTAGAGCTAACTATATTATACTGTTCTTTTTAGCTTAATCCTCTGCCAAGCTACATAGAAGAACGTATTAAATTTTTTGATGAACTTAAAGCACAATATGACGCTGAAATTGAAGGTTAGCTTTTTGATATCACTTATAATAATTGACAAAAGATTAAAGAGATACCTATTTTATTTAGCAGCTATATGGTTAGGGTTGTTAGTTACTCAGTGTGAACTAAATGTTTGGTAATTGCCTTTGTTTATTGATTATGATTATATGCTTTTTGAATTCATCTTGTAGCACAAAGTTATTGTTGTTAAATAAAAATCTTGAATTTTTTAGCAGTCCTTACAATGCCACTATATTGTAAATGTCAAAGCATCAATTGTTATTTCCTTAACATAATTTAGGGAACAAAAACACGGCAGGTGTTGATTTTTCCAGACTTTTTGTGAGATCTTCTGCAACAAGAAAAAAAATTTTCTTGCCATGTCAATTATATAATACAAAATGGAAATATATAAGTAAATAAACAATTGTGAAACATTTCGTGCCCGTCAAATTAGATATGTCAATACCAATGTTGAAATAGACCACTTGGTTCTGTTAAGGAGATGTAAGCATTTGCTTTCTCTTTTAGCTAAGGAAAAGAAACCAATAAAGATAACCCTTCCAGATGGCAAAGAAGTCGAAGGATTGGCATGGAAAACAACTCCTTACGAAGTTGCACAAGGCATAAGGTCAGATATTCTCCAAACATAATCAACCTTTATGTCAAGCTTGTATTCTTCACTTTAAAATCTTCAATCAGATTAACTTGCACTATGCACTATTCTTTCGCCTATTTTTAAAATGATATGAGTCTCGAAACATGTGTTATACATGTAGTCCTTTTTTCTTGTTTCTCGTAGAGAACCAAATATACCATTTAAACCCAATTACAATAAGCATTGATGATCAAACTTACCTACATTGCTTGAAGCATGTTGTGATATTAGAAAATGGTCTGAGCTTGGAAGAATGTATCGCTCCTTGTTCAACTCTAAGATTTAAACCCAATTTTACTATAAGCATTGATGATTAAACTTGCCTACATTGCTTGAAGCTTGTGATATTAAAAAATGGTCTGAGCTTGGAAGAATGTATTGCTCCTTTTTTATTTATGTTTCTCTTAGAGAACCAAATATAACATTTAATAAACCCAATAAAGAATAAGCATTGATGATCATACTTACCTACATTGCTTGAAGCATGTTGTGATATTAGAAAACTGTCTGAGCTTAAAAGAATGTATCGCTCCTTGTTTGTTTCTTTCTTTAAAGAAGCAACTCTAAGATTTAAACCCAATTTTACTATAAGCATTGATGATCAAACTTACCTACATTGCTTGAAGCATGTTGTGATATTCAAAAATTGGTCTGAGCTTGGAAGAATGTATTGCTCCTTTTTTGTTTGTTTCTCGTAGAGAACCAAATATACCATTTAAACCCAATTACACTAAGCATTGATGATCATACTTACCTACATTGCTTGAAGCATGTTGTGATATTCAAAAATTGGTCTGAGCTTGGAAGAATGTATTGCTCCTTTTTTGTTTGTTTCTCGTAGAGAACCAAATATACCATTTAAACCCAATTACACTAAGCATTGATGATCATACTTACCTACATTGCTTGAAGCATGTTGTGATATTCAAAAATTGGTCTGAGCTTGGAAGAATGTATTGCTCCTTTTTCATTTATGTTTCTCTTAGGGAACCAAATATACCATTTAATAAACCCAATAAACAATAAGCATTGATGATCAAACTTACCTACATTGCTTGAAGCATGTTGTGATATTAGAAAATTGTCTGAGCTCAAAAGAATGTATTTTTTGTTTATGGTTCTCTTAGAGAACCAAATATACCATTTAAACCCAATATACAATAAGCATTGATGATCAAACTTACCTACATTGCTTGAAGCATGTTGTGATATTAGAAAATTGTCTGAGCATAAAAGAATGTATTTTTTGTTTATGTTTCTTGTAGAGAACCAAATATACCATTTAAACCCAATATACAATAAGCATTGATGATCAAACTTACCTACATTGCTTGAAGCATGTTGTGATATTAAAAAAATGGTCTGGGCTTGGAAGAATGTATTGCTCCTTTTTTCCACAATTTTTGAGAAAAGGATCAACAATGTATATATGTTTTGACAATATATTTCAGATTTAACTAAAAAAAAAATATATATATATTGTAAAAACATATATACATTATTGATCCTTCTCTCAAAAATTGTTGAATTACATTCACAATGCTCCTTTTTTGTTTATGTTTCTCGTAGAGAACCAAATATACCATTTAAACCCAATATACAATAAGCATTGATTATCAAACTTACCTACATTGCTTGAAGCATTTTTTTCATATTAGAAAATTGTCTGAGCATAAAAGAATGTATTTTTTGTTTATGGTTCTCTTATAGAACCAAATATACCATTTAAACCCAATATACAATAAGCATTGATGATCAAACTTACCTACATTGCTTGAAGCTTGTTGTGATATTAAAAAATGGTCTGAGCTTAAAAGAATGTATTTTTTGTTTATGTTTCTTGTAGAGAACCAAATATACCATTTAAACCCAATATACAATAAGCATTGATGATCAAACTTACCTACATTGCTTGAAGCATGTTGTGATATTAGAAAACTGTCTGAGCTTAAAAGAATGTATTTTTGTTTATGTTTCTTGTAGAGAACCAAATATACCATTTAAACCCAATATACAATAAGCATTGATGATCAAACTTACCTACATTGCTTGAAGCATGTTGTGATATTAGAAAACTGTCTGAGCTTAAAAGAATGTATTTTTTGTTTATGTTTCTTGTAGAGAACCAAATATACCATTTAAACCCAATATACAATAAGCATTGATGATCAAACTTACCTACATTGCTTGAAGCTTGTTGTGATATTAAAAAATGGTCTGAGCTTGGAAGAATGTACAGTACAGTCTGAATGTAATCTACCGCGGACGCGAAACTCGCATGAATAGTTACACAGAACAATAACATTGCGATAGCTTTTGTTTTTTTAGGAAAATAATTGCCTCGCTGATAAACAATAACCCCACGCGATCGATTGTTTAATCACAATAGGTTGCAAGATCAATTTTAGCAATCTATTTTGCGCGAACTCTTTTGAAATTTTTAATTGCAGTAATTAAATATAAAAGTTTAGTTGTTTGTGTTACATTATAAAATTAGTTATCGGAGTTGAATTAGAAATAGTATTTTAATATAAAGTTACTTCGATAAATATAAATTGTATATGTAAACCCTTGCCATCTCATTTGCCCAACCATATTTAAAAGTTTATAAACGAAAAGCAGCGATAGAAATGTTTTTTTAGATCGCTTTTTAAAAGTTTATAAACGAAAAGCGGCGATAGAAATGTTATTTTAGATCGCATTTTAAAAGTTTATAAACGAAAAGCGGCGATAGGAATGTTTTTTTAAATCGCATTTTAAAAGTTTAAAAACGAAAAGCGGCGATAGAAATGTTTTTTAAGATAACATTTTAAAAGTTTAAGAACGAAAAACGGCGATAGAAATGTTTTTTAAGATCACATTTTAAAAGTTTATAAACGAAAAGCGGCGATAGAAATGTTTTTTAAGATCGCTTTTTAAAAGTTTATAAACGAAAAACGGCGATAGAAATGCTTTTTTAAATCGCATTTTAAAAGTTTAAAAACGAAAAGCGGCGATAGAAATGTTTTTTTAAATCGCATTTTAAAAGTTTAAAAACGAAAAGCGGCAATAGAAATGTTTTTTAAGATCACATTTTAAAAGTTTAAGAACGAAAAACGGCGATATAAATGTTTTTTAAGATCGCTTTTTAAAAGTTTATAAACGAAAAGCGGCGGTAGAAATGTTTTTTAAGATCGCTTTTTAAAAGTTTATAAACGAAAAACGGCGATAGAAATGCTTTTTTAAATCGCATTTTAAAAGTTTAAAAACGAAAAAGCGGCAATAGAAATGTTTTTTAAGATCACATTTTAAAAGTTTAAGAACGAAAAACGGCGATATAAATGTTTTTAAGATCACATTTTAAAAGTTTATAAACGAAAAGCGGCGGTAGAAATGTTTTTTTAAGATCGCTTTTTAAAAGTTTATAAACGAAAAACGGCGATAGAAATGCTTTTTTAAATCGCATTTTAAAAGTTTAAAAACGAAAAGCGGCAATAGAAATGTTTTTTAAGATCACATTTTAAAAGTTTAAGAACGAAAAACGGCGATAGAAATGTTTTTTAAGATCACATTTTAAAAGTTTATAAACGAAAAGCGGCGGTAGAAATGTTTTTTAAGATCGCTTTTTAAAAGTTTATAAACGAAAAACGGCGATAGAAATGCTTTTTTAAATCGCATTTTAAAAGTTTAAAAACGAAAAGCGGCAATAGAAATGTTTTTTAAGATCACATTTTAAAAGTTTAAGAATGAAAAACGGCGATAGAAATGTTTTTTAAGATCACATTTTAAAAGTTTATAAACGAAAAGCGACGGTAGAAATGTTTTTTAAGATCGCTTTTTAAAAGTTTATAAACGAAAAGCGGCGATAGAAATGTTATTTTAGATCGCATTTTAAAAGTTTATAAACGAAAAACGGCGATAGAAATGTTTTTTTAAATCGCATTTTAAAAGTTTAAAAACGAAAAGCGGCAATAGAAATGTTTTTTAAGATCACATTTTAAAAGTTTAAGAACGAAAAACGGCGATATAAATGTTTTTTAAGATCACATTTTAAAAGTTTATAAACGAAAAGCGGCGGTAGAAATGTTTTTTAAGATCGCTTTTTAAAAGTTTATAAACGAAAAACGGCGATAGAAATGCTTTTTTAAATCGCATTTTAAAAGTTTAAAAACGAAAAGCGGCAATAGAAATGTTTTTTAAGATCACATTTTAAAAGTTTAAGAACGAAAAACGGCGATAGAAATGTTTTTTAAGATCACATTTTAAAAGTTTATAAACGAAAAGCAGCGGTAGAAATGTTTTTTAAGATCCCTTTTTAAAAGTTTATAAACGAAAAACGGCGATAGAAATGCTTTTTTAAATCGCATTTTAAAAGTTTAAAAACGAAAAGCGGCAATAGAAATGTTTTTTAAGATCACATTTTAAAAGTTTAAGAACGAAAAACGGCGATAGAAATGTTTTTTAAGATCACATTTTAAAAGTTTATAAACGAAAAGCGACGGTAGAAATGTTATTTTAGATCGCATTTTAAAAGTTTATAAACGAAAAACGGCGATAGAAATGCTTTTTATTTGTTTCAATAAAAAAGTATGCGGAAGGATTATTTTACGTGGTTTGTTAAGAAGGAAATGTTTTCATCAAGAAATGTAGATATTGTATTTATTTATTTCAGAATATACACCATTTGTTTTACAAAAATAAACCGTAGTTGTATTCTTTTAATAAAAAAACACGCGAGTCATTTAATAGTTGTGAACAATGCTTCTCATATGTTTCTTAAATTAAACGCGCTGGAATCTTTTTAAGCAATTAAATCAACAATACATTCTCGCGCAATGTATTATAAAACTTCGCGAAAGTTTTTTACTATTTAATTACTTCATGCTAATACTTAAGGGAATAGCTTATCAATACATTTACACAATGCATCTCGCTATTACAAGAAATATAATTGCCCCGATATTTCTTCGCAAGCGCATTGTTTTTTAACACGCAAATATAAACTCGCAAAACCCTTAAGGGATTTAATTATAACAAAGACAAACGACTGCCGTCCTCCACGCAAAGGTGTGATATTAGCGTGTACGCGGTAGATTACATTCAGACTGTACTGTATTGCTCCTTTTTCATTTATGTTTCTCTTAGAGAACCAAATATACCATTTCATAAACCCAATATACAATAAGCATTGATGATCAAACTTACCTACATTGCTTGAAGCATGTTGTGATATTCAAAAATTGGTCTGAGCTTGGAAGAATGTATTTATCCTTTTTTTTTTATGTTTCTCTTAGAGAACCAAATATACCATTTAATAAACCCAATATACAATAAGCATTGATGATCAAACTTACCTACATTGCTTGAAGCATGTTGTGATATTAGAAAACTGTCTGAGCTTAAAAGAATGTATTTTTCATTTATGTTTCTCTTAGAGAACCAAATATACCATTTAAACCCAATATACAATAAGCATTGATGATCAAACTTACCTACATTGCTTGAAGCATGTTGTGATATTAGAAAATTGTCTGAGCTCAAAAGAATGTATTTTTTGTTTATGGTTCTCTTATAGAACCAAATATACCATTTAAACCCAATATACAATAAGCATTGATGATCAAACTTACCTACATTGCTTGAAGCATGTTGTGATATTAGAAAATTGTCTGAGCTCAAAAGAATGTATTTTTTGTTTATGTTTCTTGTAGAGAACCAAATATACCATTTAAACCCAATATACAATAAGCATTGATGATCAAACTTACCTACATTGCTTGAAGCATGTTGTGATATTCAAAATTTGGTCTGAGCTTGGAAGAATGTATTGCTCCTTTTTTGTTTATGTTTCTTGTAGAGAACCAAATATACCATTTAAACCCAATATACAATAAGCATTGATGATCAAACTTACCTACATTGCTTGAAGCATGTTGTGATATTAAAAAAATGGTCTGAGCATGGAAGAATGTATTGCTCCTTTTTTGTTTATGTTTCTCATAGAGAACAAAAATATACCATTTAAACCCAATATACAATAAGCATTGATGATCAAACTTACCTACATTGCTTGAAGCATGTTGTGATATTCAAAAATTGGTCTGAGCTTGGAAGAATGTATTGCTCCTTTTTTGTTTGTTTCTCGTAGAGAACCAAATATACCATTTAAACCCAATTACACTAAGCATTGATGATCATACTTACCTACATTGCTTGAAGCATGTTGTGATATTCAAAAATTGGTCTGAGCTTGGAAGAATGTATTGCTCCTTTTTCATTTATGTTTCTCTTAGAGAACCAAATATACCATTTAATAAACCCAATAAACAATAAGCATTGATGATCAAACTTACCTACATTGCTTGAAGCATGTTGTGATATTAGAAAATTGTCTGAGCTTAAAGGAATGTATTTTTTGTTTATGGTTCTCTTATAGAACCAAATATACCATTTAAACCCAATATACCATAAGCATTGATGATCAAACTTACCTACATTGCTTGAAGCATGTTGTGATATTAGAAAATTGTCTGAGCTTAAAAGAATGTATTTTTTGTTTATGTTTCTCGTAGAGAACCAAATATACCATTTAAACCCAATATACCATAAGCATTGATGATCAAACTTACCTACATTGCTTGAAGCATGTTGTGATATTAGAAAATTGTCTGAGCATAAAAGAATGTATTTTTTGTTTATGGTTCTCTTATAGAACCAAATATACCATTTAATAAACCCAATATACAATAAGCATTGATGATCAAACTTACCTACATTGCTTGAAGCATGTTGTGATATTAGAAAATTGTCTGAGCTTAAAAGAATGTATTTTTTGTTTATGTTTCTCGTAGAGAACCAAATATACCATTTAATAAACCCAATAAACAATAAGCATTGATGATCAAACTTACCTACATTGCTTGAAGCATGTTGTGATATTAGAAAACTGTCTGAGCTTAAAAGAATGTATTTTTTGTTTATGTTTCTCGTAGAGAACCAAATATACCATTTAAACCCAATTACACTAAGCATTGATGATCAAACTTACCTACATTGCTTGAAGCATGTTGTGATATTAGAAAATGGTCTGAGCTCAAAAGAATGTATTTTTTGTTTGTTTGTTTCTCGTAGAGAACCAAATATACCATTTAAACCCAATTACACTAAGCATTGATGATCAAACTTACCTACATTGCTTGAAGCATGTTGTGATATTAGAAAATTGTCTGAGCTTAAAAGAATGTATTTTTTGTTTGTTTGTTTCTCGTAGAGAACCAAATATACCATTTAAACCCAATATACAATAAGCATTGATGATCAAACTTACCTACATTGCTTGAAGCATGTTGTGATATTAGAAAATTGTCTGAGCTTAAAAGAATGTATTTTTTGTTTGTTTGTTTCTCGTAGAGAACCAAATATACCATTTAAACCCAATTACACTAAGCATTGATGATCAAACTTACCTACATTGCTTGAAGCATGTTGTGATATTAGAAAATGGTCTGAGCTCAAAAGAATGTATTTTTTGTTTGTTTGTTTCTCGTAGAGAACCAAATATACCATTTAAACCCAATTACACTAAGCATTGATGATCAAACTTACCTACATTGCTTGAAGCATGTTGTGATATTAGAAAATGGTCTGAGCTCAAAAGAATGTATTTTTTGTTTGTTTGTTTCTCGTAGAGAACCAAATATACCATTTAAACCCAATTACACTAAGCATTGATGATCAAACTTACCTACATTGCTTGAAGCATGTTGTGATATTAGAAAATGGTCTGAGCTCAAAAGAATGTATTTTTTGTTTGATTGTTTCTCGTAGAGAACCAAATATACCATTTAAACCCAATTACACTAAGCATTGATGATCAAACTTACCTACATTGCTTGAAGCATGTTGTGATATTAGAAAATTGTCTGAGCTTAAAAGAATGTATTTTTTGTTTGTTTGTTTCTCGTAGAGAACCAAATATACCATTTAAACCCAATTACACTAAGCATTGATGATCAAACTTACCTACATTGCTTGAAGCATGTTGTGATATTAAAAATTTGGTCTGAGCTCAAAAGAATGTATTTTTTGTTTATGGTTCTCTTATAGAACCAAATATACCATTTAAACCCAATATACAATAAGCATTGATGATCAAACTTACCTACATTGCTTGAAGCATGTTGTGATATTAGAAAATGGTCTGAGCTCAAAAGAATGTATTTTTTGTTTGATTGTTTCTCGTAGAGAACCAAATATACCATTTAAACCCAATATACAATAAGCATTGATGATCAAACTTACCTACATTGCTTGAAGCATGTTGTGATATTAAAAATTTGGTCTGAGCTCAAAAGAATGTATTTTTTGTTTATGGTTCTCTTATAGAACCAAATATACCATTTAAACCCAATAAACAATAAGCATTGATGATCAAACTTACCTACATTGCTTGAAGCATGTTGTGATATTAGAAAACTGTCTGAGCTTAAAAGAATGTATTTTTTGTTTATGGTTCTCTTATAGAACCAAATATACCATTTAAACCTAATAAACAATAAGCATTGATGATCAAACTTACCTACATTGCTTGAAGCATGTTGTGATATTAGAAAATGGTCTGAGCTCAAAAGAATGTATTTTTTGTTTGATTGTTTCTCGTAGAGAACCAAATATACCATTTAAACCCAATATACAATAAGCATTGATGATCAAACTTACCTACATTGCTTGAAGCATGTTGTGATATTAAAAAATGGTCTGAGCTTGGAAGAATGTATCGCTCCTTGTTTCTTTCTTTCTTTCTTTTAAAGAAGCAACTCTAAGATTTAAACCCAATTTGACAATAAGCATTGATGATCAAACTTACCTACATTGCTTGAAGCATGTTGTGATATTAGAAAATTGTCTGAGCTCAAAAGAATGTATTTTTTGTTTATGGTTTTCTTATAGAACCAAATATACCATTTAAACCCAATATACAATAAGCATTGATGATCAAACTTACCTACATTGCTTGAAGCATGTTGTGATATTAAAAAAATGGTCTGAGCATGGAAGAATGTATTGCTCCTTTTTTGTTTATGTTTCTCATAGAGAACAAAAATATACCATTTAAACCCAATATACAATAAGCATTGATGATCAAACTTACCTACATTGCTTGAAGCATGTTGTGATATTCAAAAATTGGTCTGAGCTTGGAAGAATGTATTGCGCCTTCAAATATACCATTTAAACCCAATGACACTAAGCATTGATGATCATACTTACCTACATTGCTTGAAGCATGTTGTGATATTAAAAAAATGGTCTGAGCTTATAAGAATGTATTGCTCCTTTTTTGTTTATGTTTCTCATAGAGAACAAAAATATACCATTTAAACCCAATATACAATAAGCATTGATGATCAAACTTACCTACATTGCTTGAAGCATGTTGTGATATTAGAAAATGATCTGAGCTTAGCAAAATTATTTCTATAATTTATTTATTTTTATGTGCAAACTTTATTTTATTTATTACTTTTAGTTCATTTAAATTTTTTTTATATTTAACTTTAGTCAAGGATTAGCCGATAATGCTGTCATTGCAAAGGTAGGTTATTAACTTTTCTTCATGCAAAATTTACTTTTTAAAATTCAATCAACCCTATTGAGTCTGCGATAGGTGGGGCTGGGAGTTACGTCAAAATTTATGGGCCTCCTCATGTTTTGACATGCTTGTCCATATTGAATCAAACTTTGCACATTTATAGTACATCATAAAAGAAACAAATTAACAGCATTTACTGGTTTTTACATAGTTCTTATAAATAAAGGTCAAAAATTGCCCAACAATCCGTTTTAACATGAAATGTAATTGCAGTATTTTCGTTATTAGGTTAATGGAGTTTTGTGGGATCTGGATCGTGTCTTGGAAGATGACAGTAAAGTTGAAATACTGAAGTTTGATCACACTGAAGGTAAAATTTAGATTCTCATTATGAATAAAAAAATTAAGTTAGTTAACTTGCTGCATAAGGGGTCGATGACGCATTACAATACAATGAGCAAAAACTAATCATGTGTCCTTCAAAACTAGAATGTTTGCGATTAAGCAGACACCTTACAGTTGAAAAACAAAATTGAATAATACATAACATTTCTGCACAAAAATCCCATTAAATATCAGCCTGACCCTGTTTTTTGTGGACCTTGCAAAAAACAAAGATGTGTCATCACCGTCTGGCATTTAGATTTTGCCAATGCAAATGCAAATGCCAACATGTTGACAAATGAGACAGACAAATGGCATTTCACATAAACAATGTTTTACTGATTTAAAAAAAAAATGTTGAAGAAAAAATTTGGTTCAGTTAAAAATAGACATTGAACTCCTCAGTTTAAAATTTGTTTTATTTCTAAGGTCAACAGGTATTCTGGCATTCCAGTGCACATATATTGGGTGAAGCAATGGAACGACATTACGGTGGTTGTTTATGTTATGGTCCGCCAATTGAAGATGGCTTTTATTATGATATGCACATGGAACATCGTCAAGTTTCAAGTAACGACTTTAAAAATCTTGAAACTATTGTTAAAAAAGTTCAAAAAGAAAAGCAGCCATTCATTCGACTTGAGATGAAGAAGGAAGACTTGCTAAAGATGTTTGCGGTAGGTTTACCTATTAATGTGCTTTGTTTTGTTGCTATAGCTCTTTGTTTTTACCATGTTGTTTTTGTGTAGTTATTGTTATTCTCACTATGGTTTCTTATTTTAGTATAATCCGTTCAAGCTAAGAATTTTGAATGAAAGGGTGACTACTCCTACCACACTTGTCTATAGGTACAATTTTGTTGTGTAATGTTATTTTTACTATATTTGTATATATATTATACTATGAAACTAAAGGCTTACTGCATTAGTCAAGTATTTCTAAGCCACTGCCATGCTAAAATTTTGTTTAAATACTAAACTGTTTTAGGGTCTGCAAATTTTGACCATTTATGTAAATGATGCATCTTATTTTTCCAGATGTGGTCCATTAATTGACTTGTGTAGAGGACCTCATGTCAGACATACCGGGAAAGTCAAGGCTATGTCTGTTACAAAGGTAAATTTAAAGTGTCCTGTGTACATGTGGGGATTATTTACATCGTAACATGAATAAACACAATGTAGTATTAAACTATAAAATTTAATTTGTTATTGCTCGCTGACTTGTTATGCATGTGTATCATTGTTTAGAACTCAGCAACTTATTGGGAAGGTAATTGTGAAGCTGAATCCCTACAACGTATTTATGGAATATCTTTTCCTAACGACAAAATGGTATATGCAACTTTTATTTGTATGTACATAATCCACTGTTCTTCTACTATTTTGCCTACCTGTATTTTTAAATTTACCATTTTAGCTGAAAGAATGGAAACACTTTCAAGAAGAAGCTGCTAAAAGAGATCATAGAAAAATTGGAAAGGTATATATTACTAACATTAAGGATGTTTATATTCCACAAAATCTTGTGTGTCGTTTTGTTTGATATTATATCTACATATTGTATCTGTCTATTCTAGGATATGATAGTTAATGTGCAATTGAGAACACTGCTCTTTATTTACTTTAGGAACAAGAGTTGTTCTTCTTTCATGAATTGAGTCCCGGTTCCTGTTTCTTTCTGCCAAATGGAGCACATATTTATAATACACTTTTAACCTTCATTAGGGTGAGTGTAAAACAGTTTGTTTGTTTTTGTTTTTGTTTTTGTTTGTTTAGTTTGTTTGTTTGTTTTTTTATTGGATTTGTTTTTTTTGTTTTTTTATTGGATTTGTTTGTTTGTATGTAAAACATGAATAGCCGGGCAGTATAATTGACCCTAATTTTTTAATTTACTCTTTCAGGAAGAATATAGAAATCGAGGTTTTCAAGAAGTTGTTACACCAAATATATACAGTACTAAGTTATGGGAAACATCAGGACATTGGCAACATTATGCAGTAAGTAGAGAGATCCATAAACATCTTAGCTGGTAGTAGGTTTTGTTGGAAAGTCAGAAGATATAAAAACATTGAATTTATTATGAATTTATTGTTAAGTATATAGTAGAGCATCTGATATTTGTTTTGTTAGGACAATATGTTTTCATTTGAAGTCGAAAAAGAGAGGTATGCGTTGAAACCAATGAACTGTCCAGGCCATTGGTAAGTATTTCCAGGTTTCTTTTGTTGTTTGATTTATCAAGATGGTTCACCAACATCTCTAAAATTAGTTAAATTTCAAAAAAGTTAATAACATATTCGTATTAAACTGAAAACATTTGTTTCAACAAATTCTCTTGCAAGAACAAGACATTTTGTCAATCAATTGGTTCCGTAATGACATGATTGTTTTTTCAAAATTTATTTTGGATTTATTCAGATTAGCTGTTGACAAAGGTGAACTACGTAATTTCGAATGAAACGATAAATTAAATGTTGAAACACACAATTTTTCCACATGTTGTAGATAGATACATATAAAATAAACGTTTCTTTCAGCCTAATTAGAATTTCGGAGCTTAATAGTTTAAAAATACAAATCTGTTGAAAAGAAGTGCCTTACCTTAAATACTGAATGTTAGTTATTTAAATGTTTGGAGATGACTTTGTTTTAAAGTCCGAAGTAGTCTTCAAGTGAGAGGTCATACTACTTAACTATAATCTTTGCAAAAGAGGTAACTAAAAGTAAATTTGATACATCAACTGGGCGTTACCCTCCATGTAACTTCGCCATAGTTCAGGGTTTTTCTCGGAAGATAAAATTTGTAATGAAATGCATAGCATTGTAACACTTTTAATTGGATTTTATAGTTGACATTAGATATCCCTATCAGAAACATCTTTGCACCCTACTTTTTTCACTTTTTCAGTTTTGCTCTCTTTATGCTCTCATTATTTTTCTTAGTGTAATGTTTGATCATCGTCCACGCTCATGGCGTGAATTACCTCTACGCATGGCTGACTTTGGTGTTCTCCATCGCAATGAATTAAGTGGTGCACTAACTGGTTTGACGAGGGTACGCCGTTTCCAACAAGACGACGCACATATCTTTTGCACGCTCGATCAGGTATTCACTTTATTCATCTCTTCCCATACCGTCTAGATGACTCTTTTACTGGTTAATTCCAAGCACAGTTCTAAAGTATCAGAAAATTAATATAACGAATTTCATCTTCCACAAAGATTCGAAAAGGATAAGTTTTTAGGACATTTAATTTAATGATTTAGAATAATTTTATAAAAGCAATCACAAAACGTTCTCGCATTAGAGTACAATACTGTTTTTAAGCTTTTCCGACCTGAATAAGTTAATTCCATACATTCAAAATCTTTCACCTTCAAACCTGTGTACACTTCATTTTCACACTTGTTTGAGGTCTAAAGTGAGAAATGATCCTGGACCCTTAAAACCTTGACTATCCATCATTCTCTGGAGGAAAATCATGAAATATGAACATTTTAAGAACATTTTTGTCTATGATACATTTCTTTATGGTAAAATGCTGCGTTTACAGTTTTAAATAAATAACTTTCCAAAGATTTAAATGTTCAGTATTTCCGTATTTTGGGTATTTTCTACATATCTTATTGTTTACCTAGTTATTTTTTCTTATAACTTTGTGTTTTAAACCTTGAAATATCTCAAGAATTATACTAAAAGACCTTAAAACACACACACAAAAAAAGGTTATAAAAAAAGGTTAAAAACTTCGAAATTGCTAAATAAAATTGTCGTATATTACCGTATTTGTGTCTTATTTTCTAGGTGGAAACTGAAATCAAAAGCTGTCTTGAATTTCTTCAACATGTGTACGAGACATTTGGGTTTACGTTTAAATTATTTCTTTCCACCAGACCAGACAAATATTTGGGAGAGTTAGAAGTATGGAATAACGCCGAAAAGGTTAGTTACATATTCTATCAATCACCTATACCTGTCTTGCCGGATAACTGTTTATTTTTGCGAATAACTTGAAAGACGAGCCTGTTCTCAATAAAAACATCGACTTCTTTGTTATGACTTTTGTAAGCGTTCCATTTTCCTCTTTGTGTGAATGGAATTACTCTCCTTTTCACTTTGAGATGAATTTTTACAAATTCAGGATTTACCAATTTTTTCGCGGGTACATGATTTCGCGAAATTGACCAAAATCAATGAAAAACGCGAAAATAACTACCCGCTAAAACAGAAAAAGATAAAAATGCGTTGATGTATAAAGCTAAAAACGACAGACACGATAACAAAAGGTTATGAGTTATATAAACTGATTGACAATAATTGACAACTTTTTTTACAACACGCTTTTTTTAAAAATAAAATTAACTTGAGTTCGGCTGACGTTTATTACGTCATTTTCTTTCCTGTATAAAGGGTTGGTGTTCATCAGCTAAAATAATTTCTGCGATATCTATTTACGGACTGACGGACGGCTTGCAGGGCTAAGCCCGACTGATAAATTCGCAAGGCCGCTTTAATAAGATTTGAGACAACAACTGCTGACGTTCTCGGTTGCGAGCTTCATTTAATATCAATTTCAGAATGTTTCTTCCGTTTTTTTGGTATATTTGTTAATTTTTCTCACTTTTTTAAAACCCTTTGTGAATTTCCCCTTATAGCAACTGGAAAATTCTCTCAATGCCTTTGGTCAACCATGGGAATTAAATCCTGCTGACGGAGCATTTTATGGGCCAAAGGTAAAGTGACGTATTCTTTACAAAACACAAGTCGTAATGTTACTATGTGGCTCCGTACTATACATACACAGTGTATTGCGATGAAAGAGTTTGACTGTCACATATGTGTCATGTTGTGTTTAGATTGACATTCAAATTCGTGACGCACTGCGACGCTCGCATCAATGCGCAACTATACAACTTGATTTCCAGCTCCCAGAAAGATTTAATTTGACTTACGTCAGGTAAAACTTTTAAAGCATTTTATTTTATGTCTGTAAAATACGAAGCTTCCGATGAATTTGAATTAAAATATTGCATAGTCGTTGTTTGAAAGTACTAGTCGTTAGCCCGTGGAAAAATCCACGGGTTCGCCCGTCGCAGCTAAGCTACCATTTTGCGTGACAGACGTATACGGGCATTATAATATAGACTAGTCGTTAGCCCGTGGAAAAATCCACGGGTTCGCCCGTCCTTTTTATACCGCATTGCGTGCGTCTCGCTATTGCGCAGCTAAGCTACCATTTTGCGTGACAGACGTATACGGGTATTATAATATAGATGTGTTTTTTAAGCCTAAAATTTCAATGTACTTGTGTCGCTTACACCTGTATAATCTAACAAGCCTTTTTTCTAACAAATATAACATTTAAATCCAAAAATAGCATGTGTAAATCTAAAATTATATAATATTAAACATTATGCTTAGCAACTGTAATGTAAATTTTGCCCTTAGCAACGGAGGCGTGCATTTGTCTAAGTCACTTTCTGTACATTACTTTCTGAATTTGAATATTTTGTACCTGTTTTGTTTTCAACAATTCAAATAACCTTTTAAATAATTGTCTCTTTTTATTTCATCTCCAGTGGCGAAGGTGATGAAAAGAAAAGACCAGTTATAATTCACCGTGCTATACTTGGTTCTCTCGAAAGAATGATCGCCATTTTGACAGAAAATTTTGGCGGGAAATGGTAAGTAGTGCAGATATATATCGCCCTAAATTATTAACCTTGATTTCGCGGTTTTCTCATTATTTGCTGATAATTAGGCCTAAACACAAGAGTTTGAAACTGGATTTGATGATCAACTATGTTTTAAATTACCAGCTTGATTTCTATGGAATCTTTTTAATTCCCTGTTCTCATTTATTTAGGCCATTTTGGTTGTCACCAAGACAAGCTATTGTTATTCCAGTCAGTCCAAAATTTGACGACTATGCCCAACAAGTGAGTGTTTTGATTATATCTAGCAGCTTAAGATATTTTGGTTCTTTTTTTAGGTTCTTTTAAACTTCTCTACTGTCTTGATACCCATCTTTGTGTAAATCGAAATTCAAAAAAAAAAAAAACCTTTAAAGAGTCAAGATTTGTGATCTGGTTTTTCTATATATATTTTTGTATATCATTACGTTGTTGTAGAAATGTGTTGCGACATAACTATACATAACTTGAGTGATTGTTTTAGGCCTGCGGCGATATATAGGTACCTTTTTCCAGTTTTCTAGGCATAACTCTATGGTTACCTTTTTTTAGGTTCGTGACGAAATTTATCCTGAAGATTTCAAAATTGATGTCAACCTTGACGCTGGTGAAACATTAAACAAAAAAATCCGAAATGCTCAACTTGCTCATTACAATTTTATATTAGGTAAGTGAACAACCTCGTACCCAATGCTTTTTATATACCGTAAATAATTGAGTTTTTGAATCCGTAAGCACCAATGCTAAACGAACGCTTCTACCTAATTACCGTCGCGGGTGGGCTCTAATGTATGCAAAAAAAACAAGGGACGCTTATTAAAACAAAAATAAAGAAAAAACTTAATATTGCACGACCTTATGACCTATTTCAACGTCCAGGTATTTCTCTTGTGTTACTTTTTGTCAAATTCTATCCTGCTAAAAACACATTAAAAAACGGTAAATACCGCCTTTAACCGCCATGTGTCAGCCGCTTGTTTCTAATTTTGCGTTGTTTCTCTTAGTTGTCGGCGACAAAGAAAAGACGTCGCATACCGTCAACGTCCGAACTCGTGACAACAAAGTACACGGCGAAAAATCAATCGAAGCCTTGCTAGCAAGATTCCATCAACTGAAAGCCTCGAAGAAAGATGACAGTGAAGAAGAATTTTAAATTAGAAAGTTATTTTGTGGTGTTGTAATAAGAAAATAGAATAAAAATACATGAACAATCAATAATACG
>JASGCC010004199.1:0-20785 GCA_030067915.1 Hydractinia echinata | reverse complement strand
CCCATGCAGAAGAATTGTAGTTTTCAAAATTTTTTCATTTTTGATGAGACGCGAATGAAAGCAGTTTAATCGCCGGAACCGAAACCGCGATTTCCGTAAATCCGTATAGATTCTCTTTCTCTTTTTTAGTGGTGAAAAAATAATTTTAAAAATCGTTCGGGAAATGAGTTTACTCCCTGCTTACTTTCTTTGTATAATTCGACTATACGGGATTTACGGGAAATCGCGGGTTTTCGGTTGCCGGCGATTAAACTGCTTTCATTCGGCGTCTCATCAAAAATGAAAATATTTTGAAAACTACAAGTCTCATGGGTTTTAGTGGTGAAAAAATAATTTTAAAAATCGTTCGGGAAATGAGTTTACTCCCTGCTTACTTTCTTTGTATACATTCGACTATACGGGATTTACGGGAAATCGCGGGTTTTCGGTTGCCGCGATTAAACTGCTTTCATTCGGCGTCTCATCAAAAATGAAAATATTTTTGAAAACTACAAGTCTCATGGGTTTTAGTGGTGAAAAAATAATTTTAAAAATCGTTCGGGAAATGAGTTTACTCCCTGCTTACTTTCTTTGTATACATTCGACTATACGGGATTTACGGGAAATCGCGGGTTTTCGGTTGCCGGCGATTAAACTGCTTTCATTCGGCGTCTCATCAAAAATGAAAATATTTTTGAAAACTACAAGTCTCATGGGTTTTAGTGGTGAAAAAATAATTTTAAAAATCGTTCGGGAAATGAGTTTACTCCCTGCTTACTTTCTTTGTATACATTCGACTATACGGGATTTACGGGAAATCGCGGTTTTCGGTTGCCGGCGATTAAACTGCTTTCATTCGCGTCTCATCAAAAATGAAAATATTTTGAAAACTACAAGTCTCATGGGTTTTAGTGGTGAAAAAATAATTTTAAAAATCGTTCGGGAAATGAGTTTACTCCCTGCTTACTTTCTTTATACATTCGACTATACGGGCCGATGGGATTTACGGGAAATCGCGGGTTTTCGGTTGCCGGCGATTAAACTGCTTTCATTCGGCGTCTCATCAAAAATGAAAAATTTTTGAAAACTACAAGTCTCATGGGTTTTAGTGGTGAAAAAATAATTTTAAAAATCGTTCGGGAAATGAGTTTACTCCCTGCTTACTTTCTTTGTATACATTCGACTATACGGGATTTACGGGAAATCGCGGGTTTTCGGTTGCCGGCGATTAAACTGCTTTCATTCGGCGTCTCATCAAAAATGAAAAATTTTTGAAAACTACAAGTCTCATGGGTTTTAGTGGTGAAAAAATAATTTTAAAAATCGTTCGGGAAATGAGTTTACTCCCTGCTTACTTTCTTTGTATACATTCGACTATACGGGATTTACGGGAAATCGCGGGTTTTCGGTTGCCGGCGATTAAACTGCTTTCATTCGGCGTCTCATCAAAAATGAAAATATTTTTGAAAACTACATCTCATGGGTTTTAGTGGTGAAAAAATAATTTTAAAAATCGTTCGGGAAATGAGTTTACTCCCTGCTTACTTTCTTTGTATACATTCGACTATACGGGATTTACGGGAAATCGCGGGTTTTCGGTTGCCGGCGATTAAACTGCTTTCATTCGGCGTCTCATCAAAAATGAAAATATTTTTGAAAACTACAAGTCTCATGGGTTTTAGTGGTGAAAAAATAATTTTAAAAATCGTTCGGGAAATGAGTTTACTCCCTGCTTACTTTCTTTGTATACATTCGACTATACGGGATTTACGGGAAATCGCGGGTTTTCGGTTGCCGGCGATTAAACTGCTTTCATTCGGCGTCTCATCAAAAATGAAAATATTTTTGAAAACTACAAGTCTCATGGGTTTTAGTGGTGAAAAAATAATTTTAAAAATCGTTCGGAAATGAGTTTACTCCTGCTTACTTTCTTTGTATACATTCGACTATACGGGATTTACGGGAAATCGCGGGTTTTCGGTTGCCGGCGATTAAACTGCTTTCATTCGGCGTCTCATCAAAAATGAAAATTTTTAAAACTACAAGTCTCATGGGTTTTAGTGGTGAAAAAATAATTTTAAAAATCGTTCGGGAAATGAGTTTACTCCTGCTTACTTTCTTTGTATACATTCGACTATACGGGATTTACGGAAATCGCGGGTTTTCGGTTGCCGGCGATTAAACTGCTTTCATTCGGCGTCTCATCAAAAATGAAAAATTTTTGAAAACTACAAGTCTCATGGGTTTTAGTGGTGAAAAAATAATTTTAAAAATTTCGGGAAAAATGAGTTTACTCCCTGCTTACTTTCTTTGTATACATTCGACTATACGGGCCGACCGGGATTTACGGGAAATCGCGGGTTTTCGGTTCCGGCGATTAAACTGCTTTCATTCGGCGTCTCATCAAAATGAAAATATTTTTGAAAACTACAAGTCTCATGGGTTTTAGTGGTGAAAAAATAATTTTAAAAATCGTTCGGGAAATGAGTTTACTCCTGCTTACTTTCTTTGTATACATTCGACTATACGGGATTTACGGGAAATCGCGGGTTTTCGTTGCCGGCGATTAAACTGCTTTCATTCGGCGTCTCATCAAAAATGAAAATATTTTGAAAACTACAAGTCTCATGGGTTTTAGTGGTGAAAAAATAATTTTAAAAATCGTTCGGGAAATGAGTTTACTCCTGCTTACTTTCTTTGTATACATTCGACTATACGGGATTTACGGGAAATCGCGGGTTTTCGGTTGCCGGCGATTAAACTGCTTTCATTCGGCGTCTCATCAAAAATGAAAATATTTTTAAAACTACAAGTCTCATGGGTTTTAGTGGTGAAAAAATAATTTTAAAAATCGTTCGGGAAATGAGTTTACTCCTGCTTACTTTCTTTGTATACATTCGACTATACGGGATGGGATTTACGGGAAATCGCGGGTTTTCGGTTGCCGGCGATTAAACTGCTTTCATTCGGCGTCTCATCAAAAATGAAAATATTTTTGAAAACTACAAGTCTCATGGGTTTTAGTGGTGAAAAAATAATTTTAAAAATCGTTCGGGAAATGAGTTTACTCCTGCTTACTTTCTTTGTATACATTCGACTATACGGGATTTACGGGAAATCGCGGGTTTTCGGTTGCCGGCGATTAAACTGCTTTCATTCGGCGTCTCATCAAAAATGAAAAATTTTTGAAAACTACAAGTCTCATGGGTTTTAGTGGTGAAAAAATAATTTTAAAAATCGTTCGGGAAATGAGTTTACTCCCTGCTTACTTTCTTTGTATACATTCGACTATACGGGATTTACGGGAAATCGCGGGTTTTCGGTTGCCGGCGATTAAACTGCTTTCATTCGGCGTCTCATCAAAAATGAAAATATTTTTGAAAACTACAAGTCTCATGGGTTTTAGTGGTGAAAAAATAATTTTAAAAATCGTTCGGGAAATGAGTTTACTCCCTGCTTACTTTCTTTGTATACATTCGACTATACGGGATTTACGGGAAATCGCGGGTTTTCGGTTGCCGGCGATTAAACTGCTTTCATTCGGCGTCTCATCAAAAATGAAAATATTTTTGAAAACTACAAGTCTCATGGGTTTTAGTGGTGAAAAAATAATTTTAAAAATCGTTCGGGAAATGAGTTTACTCCTGCTTACTTTCTTTGTATACATTCGACTATACGGGATTTACGGGAAATCGCGGGTTTTCGGTTGCCGGCGATTAAACTGCTTTCATTCGGCGTCTCATCAAAAATGAAAATATTTTTGAAAACTACAAGTCTCATGGGTTTTAGTGGTGAAAAAATAATTTTAAAAATCGTTCGGGAAATGAGTTTACTCCCTGCTTACTTTCTTTGTATACATTCGACTATACGGGATTTACGGGAAATCGCGGGTTTTCGGTTGCCGGCGATTAAACTGCTTTCATTCGGCGTCTCATCAAAAATGAAAATATTTTTGAAAACTACAAGTCTCATGGGTTTTAGTGGTGAAAAAATAATTTTAAAAATCGTTCGGGAAATGAGTTTACTCCCTGCTTACTTTCTTTGTATACATTCGACTATACGGGATTTACGGGAAATCGCGGGTTTTCGGTTGCCGGCGATTAAACTGCTTTCATTCGGCGTCTCATCAAAAATGAAAATATTTTTGAAAACTACAAGTCTCATGGGTTTTAGTGGTGAAAAAATAATTTTAAAAATCGTTCGGGAAATGAGTTTACTCCCTGCTTACTTTCTTTGTATACATTCGACTATACGGGATTTACGGGAAATCGCGGGTTTTCGGTTGCCGGCGATTAAACTGCTTTCATTCGGCGTCTCATCAAAAATGAAAATATTTTTGAAAACTACAAGTCTCATGGGTTTTAGTGGTGAAAAAATAATTTTAAAAATCGTTCGGGAAATGAGTTTACTCCTGCTTACTTTCTTTGTATACATTCGACTATACGGGATTTACGGGAAATCGCGGGTTTTCGGTTGCCGGCGATTAAACTGCTTTCATTCGGCGTCTCATCAAAAATGAAAATATTTTTGAAAACTACAAGTCTCATGGGTTTTAGTGGTGAAAAAATAATTTTAAAAATCGTTCGGGAAATGAGTTTACTCCTGCTTACTTTCTTTGTATACATTCGACTATACGGGGATCCGGGATTTACGGGAAATCGCGGGTTTTCGGTTGCCGGCGATTAAACTGCTTTCATTCGGCGTCTCATCAAAAATGAAAATATTTTTGAAAACTACAAGTCTCATGGGTTTTAGTGGTGAAAAAATAATTTTAAAAATCGTTCGGGAAATGAGTTTACTCCCTGCTTACTTTCTTTGTATACATTCGACTATACGGGATTTACGGGAAATCGCGGGTTTTCGGTTGCCGGCGATTAAACTGCTTTCATTCGGCGTCTCATCAAAAATGAAAATATTTTTGAAAACTACAAGTCTCATGGGTTTTAGTGGTGAAAAAATAATTTTAAAAATCGTTCGGGAAATGAGTTTACTCCCTGCTTACTTTCTTTGTATACATTCGACTATACGGGATTTACGGGAAATCGCGGGTTTTCGGTTGCCGGCGATTAAACTGCTTTCATTCGGCGTCTCATCAAAAATGAAAATATTTTTGAAAACTACAAGTCTCATGGGTTTTAGTGGTGAAAAAATAATTTTAAAAATCGTTCGGGAAATGAGTTTACTCCCTGCTTACTTTCTTTGTATACATTCGACTATACGGGATTTACGGGAAATCGCGGGTTTTCGGTTGCCGGCTATTAAACTGCTTTCATTCGGCGTCTCATCAAAAATGAAAATATTTTTAAAACTACAAGTCTCATGGGTTTTAGTGGTGAAAAAATAATTTTAAAAATCGTTCGGGAAATGAGTTTACTCCCTGCTTACTTTCTTTGTATACATTCGACTATACGGGATTTACGGGAAATCGCGGGTTTTCGGTTGCCGGCGATTAAACTGCTTTCATTCGGCGTCTCATCAAAAATGAAAATATTTTTGAAAACTACAAGTCTCATGGGTTTTAGTGGTGAAAAAATAATTTTAAAAATCGTTCGGGAAATGAGTTTACTCCCTGCTTACTTTCTTTGTATACATTCGACTATACGGGATTTACGGGAAATCGCGGGTTTTCGGTTGCCGGCGATTAAACTGCTTTCATTCGGCGTCTCATCAAAAATGAAAAATTTTTGAAAACTACAAGTCTCATGGGTTTTAGTGGTGAAAAAATAATTTTAAAAATCGTTCGGGAAATGAGTTTACTCCCTGCTTACTTTCTTTGTATACATTCGACTATACGGGCCGAGCGGATTTACGGGAAATCGCGGGTTTTCGGTTGCCGGCGATTAAACTGCTTTCATTCGGCGTCTCATCAAAAATGAAAATATTTTTGAAAACTACAAGTCTCATGGGTTTTAGTGGTGAAAAAATAATTTTAAAAATCGTTCGGGAAATGAGTTTACTCCCTGCTACTTTCTTTGTATACATTCGACTATACGGGCCGAGCCGGGATTTACGGGAAATCGCGGGTTTTCGGTTGCCGGCGATTAAACTGCTTTCATTCGGCGTCTCATCAAAAATGAAAATATTTTTGAAAACTACAAGTCTCATGGGTTTTAGTGGTGAAAAAATAATTTTAAAAATCGTTCGGGAAATGAGTTTACTCCTGCTTACTTTCTTTGTATACATTCGACTATACGGGCCGATGGGATTTACGGGAAATCGCGGGTTTTCGGTTGCCGGCGATTAAACTGCTTTCATTCGGCGTCTCATCAAAAATGAAAATATTTTTGAAAACTACAAGTCTCATGGGTTTTAGTGGTGAAAAAATAATTTTAAAAATCGTTCGGGAAATGAGTTTACTCCCTGCTTACTTTCTTTGTATACATTCGACTATACGGGATTTACGGGAAATCGCGGGTTTTCGGTTGCCGGCGATTAAACTGCTTTCATTCGGCGTCTCATCAAAAATGAAATATTTTTGAAAACTACAAGTCTCATGGGTTTTAGTGGTGAAAAAATAATTTTAAAAATCGTTCGGGAAATGAGTTTACTCCCTGCTTACTTTCTTTGTATACATTCGACTATACGGATTTACGGGAAATCGCGGGTTTTCGGTTGCCGGCGATTAAACTGCTTTCATTCCGTCTCATCAAAAATGAAAATATTTTTAAAACTACAAGTCTCATGGGTTTTAGTGGTGAAAAAATAATTTTAAAAATTGTTCGGGAAATGAGTTTACTCCTGCTTACTTTCTTTGTATACATTCGACTATACGGGATATTTACGGGAAATCGCGGGTTTTCGGTTGCCGGCGATTAAACTGCTTTCATTCGGCGTCTCATCAAAAATGAAAATATTTTTGAAAACTACAAGTCTCATGGGTTTTAGTGGTGAAAAAATAATTTTAAAAATCGTTCGGGAAATGAGTTTACTCCCTGCTTACTTTCTTTGTATACATTCGACTAACGCCGAGCCCGGGATTTACGAAATCGCGGGTTTTCGGTTTCCGGCGATTAAACTGCTTTCATTCGGCGTCTCATCAAAAATGAAAATATTTTTGAAAACTACAAGTCTCATGGGTTTTAGTGGTGAAAAAATAATTTTAAAAATCGTTCGGGAAATGAGTTTACTCCTGCTTACTTTCTTTGTATACATTCGACTATACGGCCGATCCCGGGATTTACGGGAAATCGCGGGTTTTCGGTTGCCGGCGATTAAACTGCTTTCATTCGGCGTCTCATCAAAAATGAAAATATTTTTGAAAACTACAAGTCTCATGGGTTTTAGTGGTGAAAAAATAATTTTAAAAATCGTTCGGGAAATGAGTTTACTCCCTGCTTACTTTCTTTGTATACATTCGACTATACGGGATTTACGGGAAATCGCGGGTTTTCGGTTGCCGGCGATTAAACTGCTTTCATTCGGCGTCTCATCAAAAATGAAAATATTTTTAAAACTACAAGTCTCATGGGTTTTAGTGGTGAAAAAATAATTTTAAAAATCGTTCGGGAAATGAGTTTACTCCTGCTTACTTTCTTTGTATACATTCGACTATACGGGGATCCGGGATTTACGGGAAATCGCGGGTTTTCGGTTGCCGGCGATTAAACTGCTTTCATTCGGGTCTCATCAAAAATGAAAATATTTTTGAAAACTACAAGTCTCATGGGTTTTAGTGGTGAAAAAATAATTTTAAAAATCGTTCGGGAAATGAGTTTACTCCCTGCTTACTTTCTTTGTATACATTCGACTATACGGGATTTACGGGAAATCGCGGGTTTTCGGTTGCCGGCGATTAAACTGCTTTCATTCGGCGTCTCATCAAAAATGAAAATATTTTGAAAACTACAAGTCTCATGGGTTTTAGTGGTGAAAAAATAATTTTAAAAATCGTTCGGGAAATGAGTTTACTCCTGCTTACTTTCTTTGTATACATTCGACTATACGGGCCGATCCGGGATTTACGGGAAATCGCGGGTTTTCGGTTGCCGGCGATTAAACTGCTTTCATTCGGCGTCTCATCAAAATTGAAAATATTTTTGAAAACTACAAGTCTCGTGGGTTTTAGTGGTGAAAAAATAATTTTAAAAATCGTTCGGGAAATGAGTTTACTCCCTGCTTACTTTCTTTGTATACATTCGACTATACGGGATTTACGGGAAATCGCGGGTTTTCGGTTGCCGGCGATTAAACTGCTTTCATTCGGCGTCTCATCAAAAATGAAAACATTTATTTATTTATTTATTTATTTATTTAAAACATATTTATACAGGGTGGCTACCGTCAATTTAAAAAATAAACTGCTATCAATGGAGGCCCTGTGTATAAGATAAATAATGATAAAAAATATATATTTTTAAATACATAAAAAGATATGTTAGTGATTAGTATATACATTAAAATCAATTAGAAAAGAAAGAATGTGAACAACGCTGTAGCACTAAATGATGATGTAAGACAGGAAAATAGTAGGAACTGAGAAAAAAAATCAAATAAAAATAATTCATATACCTCTATATGTGCAGGCCACTAACACGCACAGCCAAGAAAAAGATCAGAAAAAAGCAAGAACAAAGTTATAAGGAAACAAAATGCAGATGTAAATTTTAGGAAAATGCTTGCATCAATAATTTCTTAAATTCAATAAAATTTTCGGTTTTTCTAATATTCATATTCAATTCATTATATAGTTTTGCGCCAGTGTACTGTAATGATCCACGATAATACTCGCGTTTTAATTTTGGCAATCTCAAAAGACATTGGTTATTCCGTGTACAACTGTTAGTTATAATATCAAAGTGATCTTTGAACCCAACACAAACATTATTATCAAGACATTTACGCACAAACAGACAAGCTCTAATCTTCTTTATGGCAGTTATTGTAAGTAACTTTTCATCTCCTGGGTCAATAATGGAGACTGCCCTGCGGTGGAATGATTCTAGTTTCAGTTCGTTCGTGTTGCTCAGTTGTAGCGATGATAATGCACAGTAAGTGAGTAACGGTACGACCATAGATTGGTAAACAGTTTTAGCAGCCTGTGATGTCAGCATCGAACGAAGTTTTACAAGTAATCGGAGTCTTCCTGACGCTTTTTTGTACGCAATATCGAAATTTTTGTTCATATTTAGTGTACCATCGATCACTATTCCAAGGTATTTATAATTAACGCATGTTGTTAGTGTGCGACCTTGAAACGTGATGTTGAGACCATCCTTGCATTTTGCTAACATTTGCTTGGATCCAAAGAGCATTGCCTCGGTTTTACCCTTTTTGAAATTCAATATAAGGTCGTTGTCATTACACCATTTCTCGATGGATGTCATGTCGATTGACAGTTTTCTTTCAATTTCAACTAATGATTTGTCACTGACGTAAATTACCGTGTCATCAGCATATTTTATAATCTGACTGTGCGAAAGAACCAATGGTAAATCATTAAAATATATAATGAACAGTAACGGACCAAGAATGGATCCTTGCGGAACACCATTCAGAACAAAATCAGGTTCACATAATGAATCGTTATACAAGACTTGTTGCTGCCGACAAAACAAATAGTCAGTAAACCAAGCAAGCTCTGTATCATTAACACCATATAATTTTAGTTTGTGTATAAGCTGAGAGTGACCAATCGTATCGAAGGCCTTGCATAAGTCAATGAAAATAGCACCAGCTAATCCATTGTCATTAACAAGTCGTTTAACACTGTCAAAGAAAAGAGTAGCAGCTGTTTCAGTCGAGCGACTCCTCCGAAAGCCAAACTGGCATTTATTAAGGAGGCTATTGTCTTCCATGTAAGTGTATAATTGCTCATGAACGATTTTTTCAATAACCTTTGAGGCAGCTGGGATAACTGATATGGGTCGATAGTTTTCAATATCACTTTTCGAACCACTTTTGTAAACTGGGATAACTTTTGATTTCTTCCAATCGCTCGGAAACGTTCCTGTAGTTAGCGAAATATTGATTATATGCGTCATAGGTTTGCAAATACTCTCTGCACAATCTCTCAAAAATGAAGGTGGAATGTTATCTAGTCCCGCGCTTTTTTTCTTTTTAAGAGTCTTAAGAAGTTGACAGACTTTCTTGGGTGTTGTTGGCTGAAATTTGAAAGTTGTTCGAGTCGGGACAAATGTGATTGGTGGTTTATGCCAAATAAGATGGATGTGATCCATGGACATGCTCTGCCACGAATCCTTTTTGTGACTAATGGTGCAACGTCATCAAGCACTTCCGTTAGCTTAGCTTTCATAGAGGACCAGCAACTGTTGACATCAGTGGAAAGATAAACGCTAGCCCAGCTTTCAGCTTGCAAGCGTTCATTTATGTCATCTTTATTATAATTTTTATAGTTTCTACAGTAGGTTGTTTTTGGTTTTGATTTTGCAGAGTTCATTTTTCTAACACCGCCAATCATTTCATGGTCGCTAATTGCTGAAGCGATAACGACAGTTTCTTTAATAACCGATGGGTTGTTAGTCATGAATACATCAATTAACGTTTTTGTGTCGCCATGAATTCTCGTGGGTTTTTTAATCATCTGCTTCAGTCCAAAAGAACTTAAAACTGATTTAATGTCAACATGGTCGTTTGGTTTCAAGTAGTTCACGTTAATATCACCAATGAGAATTATCTCTTTATTTTGGTTATTGTCAGTAGCATTAAATAACATATAGTTCAAAATATCAGAGAAATCTTTATGTAGATACTTGGAACCATCAGGGGGTTTGTACATAACGCAAACCAAATAAGATTTTGTGTTTGGAGGCATTATTTCTATCCAGATTGATTCAATATTTTTAACCTCTAAGTCTTCACGCCTTTTCCAAATTAACCGATCTGAAATGTATATCCCAACACCTCCGCCTTTGCCTCTAACTCTCGGTTTGTTAATGAATTCGTAACCATCAATTTGATACAGACCCCCGGTATCTCCGTCCGTATGAGTTTCAGTAAGGCCAAAGATGTCGGTTTTTGAGAAGCTTCGTAGAAATACACGAATATGTTCCAAATTATTCCATAGACCTCGAACATTTTGATGAAAAATTTTAAGTCCACGAAGATTTACTAACCGTTGAGTCTCTGGTGAAAATCTTTCGCCGACAGGACCAGGACAGATTTCGATGTCACCGGATAAAATAAGTAAAATCTGTAGCATGAATCTTGTGTCAGATTTTCTGTAAATATTGACTTTTCCTTTGCAAATTGCATGAAATATACACAATCTGTTTGATCCACAAACTTTCGAAGTACCTCTGGTGGTAAAATGGTTTATACTGCTAGTTTCTTCAAACATGTAAATAAGTAAAAATACGAGAACAACTCTGAGCGTGACCGCACTCGTTGCCGCCATTATTCAAAAATTTTGAAAACTACAATTCTCATGGGTTTTAGTGGTGAAAAAATAATTTTAAAAATCGTTCGGGAAATGAGTTTACTTCCTGCTTACTTTCTTTGTATACATTCGACTAAACGGGCCGAGCCCGGGATTTACGAGAAATCGCGGGTTTTCGGTTTCCGGAGATTAAACTGGTTTCATTTGGCGTCTCATCAAAAATGAAAATATTTTTGAAAACTACAAGTCTCATGGGTTTTAGTGGTGAAAAAATAATTTGAAAAATCGTTCGGGAAATGAGTTTACTCCCTGCTTACTTTCTTTGTATACATTCGACTATACGGGATTTACGGGAAATCGCGGATTTTCGGTTGCCGGCGATTAAACTGCTTTCATTCGGCGTCTCATCAAAAATGAAAACATTTTTGAAAACTACAATTCTCATGGGTTTTAGTGGTGAAAAAATAATTTTAAAAATCGTTCGGGAAATGAGTTTACTCTCTGCTTACTTTCTTTGTATACATTCGACTAAACGGGCTGAGCCCGGGATTTACGAGTAATCGCGGTGTTTTCCGTTTCCGGAGATTAAACTGGTTTCATTTGGCGTCTCATCAAAAATGAAAACATTTTTGAAAACTACAATTCTCATGGGTTTTAGTGGTGAAAAAATAATTTTAAAAATCGTTCGGGAAATGAGTTTACTTCCTGCTTACTTTCTTTGTATACATTCGACTAAACGGGCCGAGCCCGGGATTTACGAGAAATCGCGGGTTTTCGGTTTCCGGAGATTAAACTGGTTTCATTTGGCGTCTCATCAAAAATGAAAATATTTTTGAAAACTACAAGTCTCATGGGTTTTAGTGGTGAAAAAATAATTTTAAAAATCGTTCGGGAAATGAGTTTACTCCCTGCTTACTTTCTTTGTATACATTCGACTATACGGGATTTACGGGAAATCGCGGGTTTTCGGTTGCCGGCGATTAAACTCTTTCATCGCCTGCTCCGTCTCATCAAAAATGAAAACATTTTGAAAAACTACTATTCTCATGGGTTTAGTGTGAAAAAACATAATTTTAAAACGTTCGGGAAATGAGGTTTACTCTCTGCTTACTTTCTTTGGTATACTTCGACTAAACGGGCCTAGCCCGGATTACGAGGAATCGCGTGTTTTCCGTTTCCGGAGATTTAAAAACTGGTTTCATTGGCGTCTCATTCAAAAATGAAAATATTTTTTTGAAAACTTACAAAGTCTCATGGTTTTTGTGGTGAAAAAATAATTTTAAAATTGTTCGGGGGAATGAGTTACTGCTCTGCTACTTTCTTTGTATACATTCGACTATACGGGGCCGATCCCGGTTTACGGTAAATCGCTGGGTTCTCGGTTGCCGGCGATTAAACTGCTTTCATGGGCGTCTCATTCAAAAATGAAATATTTTTTGAAAACTACAAGTGTCATGGGTTTAGTGGTGAAAAAATAATTTTAAAAATCGTTCGGGAAATGAGTTTACTCCCTGCTTACTTTCTTTGTATAACATTCGACTATACGGATTTACGGGAAATCGCGGGTTTTCGGTTGCGGCGATTAAACTGCTTTCATTCGGCGTCTCATCAAAAATGAAAACATTTTTAAAAACTACCAATTCTCATGGGTTTTAGTGGTGAAAAAATAATTTTAAAATCGTTCGGGAAATGGTTTACTCCCTGGTACTTTCTTTGTATACATTCCACTAACGGCGAGCCCGGATTTACGGGAAATCGCGGGTTTTCGTTTCCGGAGGATTAAACTGGTTTCATTGGCGTCTCATCAAAATGAAAATATTTTTTGAAAACTGCAAGTCTCATGGGTTTTTAGTGCGTGAAAAAATAATTTTAAAAAATCGTTCGGGAAATGAGTTTACTGCCTGCTTACTTTCTTTGTATACATTCGACTATACGGGCCGATCCCGGGAATTTACGGGAAATCGCGGGTTTCGGTTGCCGGCGATTAAACTGCTTTCATTCGGCGTCTCATCAAAATGAAAATATTTTTGAAAAACTACAAGTCTCATGGGTTTTTAGTGGTGAAAAAATAATTTTTAAAAATCGTTCGGAAATGAGTTTACTGCCTGCTTACTTTTCTTGTATACATTCGACTATACGGGATTTACGGGAAATCGCGGGTTTTCGGTTGCCAGGCGATTAAAACTGCTTTCATTCGGCGTCTCATCAAAAAATGAAAATATTTTTGAAAACTACAAGTCTCATGGGTTTTAGTGGTGAAAAAAATAATTTAAAAATCGTTCGGGAAATGAGTTTACTCCCTGGCTTACTTTCTTTGTATACATTCGACTATACGGCCGAGCCGGGATTTACGGGAAATCGCGGGTTTTCGGTTTCCGGAGATTAAACTGGTTTCATTCGGCGTCTCATCAAAAATGAAAATATTTTTGAAAACTACAAGTCTCATGGGTTTTAGTGGTGAAAAAATAATTTTAAAAATCGTTCGGGAAATGAGTTTACTCCCTGCTTACTTTCTTTGTATACATTCGACTATACGGGCCGATCCCGGGATTTACGGGAAATCGCGGGTTTTCGGTTGCCGGCGATTAAACTGCTTTCATTCGGCGTCTCATCAAAAATGAAAATATTTTTGAAAACTACAAGTCTCATGGGTTTAGTGGTGAAAAAATAAATTTTAAAAATCGTTCGGGAAATGAGTTTACTCCCTGCTACTTTCTTTGTATACATTCGACTATACGGGATTTACGGGAAATCGCGGGTTTTCGGTTGCCGGCGATTAAACTGCTTTCATTCGGCGTCTCATCAAAAATGAAAACATTTTTGAAAATACAAGTCTCATGGGTTTTAGTGGTGAAAAAATAATTTTAAAAATCGTTCGGGAAATGAGTTTACTCCTGCTTACTTTCTTTGTATACATTCGACTATACGGGCCGATCCGGGATTTACGGAAATCGCGGGTTTTCGGTTTCCGGCGATTAAACTGCTTTCATCGGCGTCTCATCAAAAATGAAAATATTTTTGAAAACTACAAGTCTCATGGGTTTTAGTGGTGAAAAAATAATTTTAAAAATCGTTCGGGAAATGAGTTTACTCCCTGCTTACTTTCTTTGTATACATTCGACTATACGGGATTTACGGGAAATCGCGATTTTCGGTTGCCGGCGATTAAAACTGCTTTCATTCGGTGTCTCATCAAAAATGAAAACATTTTTGAAAAAACTATGGGTTTTAGTGGTGAAAAAATAATTTTAAAAATCGTTCGGGAAATGAGTTTACTCCCTGCTTACTTTCTTTGTATACATTCGACTATACGGGCCGATCCGGGATTTACGGGAAATCGCGGGTTTTCGGTTGCCGGCGATTAAACTGCTTTCATTCGGCGTCTCATCAAAAATGAAAATATTTTTGAAAACTACAAGTCTCATGGGTTTTAGTGGTGAAAAAATAATTTTAAAAATCGTTCGGGAAATGAGTTTACTCCCTGCTTACTTTCTTTGTATACATTCGACTATACGGGATGGGATTTACGGGAAATCGCGGGTTTTCGGTTGCCGGCGATTAAACTGCTTTCATTCGGCGTCTCATCAAAAATGAAAATATTTTTGAAAACTACAAGTCTCATGGGTTTTAGTGGTGAAAAAATAATTTTAAAAATCGTTCGGGAAATGAGTTTACTCCCTGCTTACTTTCTTTGTATACATTCGACTATACGGGCCGACCGGGATTTACGGGAAATCGCGGGTTTTCGGTTGCCGGCGATTAAACTGCTTTCATTCGGCGTCTCATCAAAAATGAAAATATTTTTGAAAACTACAAGTCTCATGGGTTTTAGTGGTGAAAAAATAATTTTAAAAATCGTTCGGGAAATGAGTTTACTCCCTGCTTACTTTCTTTGTATACATTCGACTATACGGGCCGATGGGATTTACGGGAAATCGCGGGTTTTCGGTTGCCGGCGATTAAACTGCTTTCATTCGGCGTCTCATCAAAAATGAAAATATTTTTGAAAACTACAAGTCTCATGGGTTTTAGTGGTGAAAAAATAATTTTAAAAATCGTTCGGGAAATGAGTTTACTCCCTGCTTACTTTCTTTGTATACATTCGACTATACGGGATTTACGGGAAATCGCGGGTTTTCGGTTGCCGGCGATTAAACTGCTTTCATTCGGCGTCTCATCAAAAATGAAAATATTTTTGAAAACTACAAGTCTCATGGGTTTTAGTGGTGAAAAAATAATTTTAAAAATCGTTCGGGAAATGAGTTTACTCCCTGCTTACTTTCTTTGTATACATTCGACTATACGGGCCGAGGGATTTACGGGAAATCGCGGGTTTTCGGTTGCCGGCGATTAAACTGCTTTCATTCGGCGTCTCATCAAAAATGAAAATATTTTTGAAAACTACAAGTCTCATGGGTTTTAGTGGTGAAAAAATAATTTTAAAAATCGTTCGGGAAATGAGTTTACTCCCTGCTTACTTTCTTTGTATACATTCGACTATACGGGCCGATGGGATTTACGGGAAATCGCGGGTTTTCGGTTGCCGGCGATTAAACTGCTTTCATTCGGCGTCTCATCAAAAATGAAAATATTTTTGAAAACTACAAGTCTCATGGGTTTTAGTGGTGAAAAAATAATTTTAAAAATCGTTCGGGAAATGAGTTTACTCCCTGCTTACTTTCTTTGTATACATTCGACTATACGGGATTTACGGGAAATCGCGGGTTTTCGGTTGCCGGCGATTAAACTGCTTTCATTCGGCGTCTCATCAAAAATGAAAATATTTTTGAAAACTACAAGTCTCATGGGTTTTAGTGGTGAAAAAATAATTTTAAAAATCGTTCGGGAAATGAGTTTACTCCCTGCTTACTTTCTTTGTATACATTCGACTATACGGGCCGAGGGATTTACGGGAAATCGCGGGTTTTCGGTTGCCGGCGATTAAACTGCTTTCATTCGGCGTCTCATCAAAAATGAAAATATTTTTGAAAACTACAAGTCTCATGGGTTTTAGTGGTGAAAAAATAATTTTAAAAATCGTTCGGGAAATGAGTTTACTCCCTGCTTACTTTCTTTGTATACATTCGACTATACGGGATTTACGGGAAATCGCGGGTTTTCGGTTGCCGGCGATTAAGCTGCTTTCATTCGGCGTCTCATCAAAAATGAAAATATTTTGAAAACTACAAGTCTCATGGGTTTTAGTGGTGAAAAAATAATTTTAAAAATCGTTCGGGAAATGAGTTTACTCCCTGCTTACTTTCTTTGTATACATTCGACTATACGGGCCGATCCGGGATTTACGGGAAATCGCGGGTTTTCGGTTGCCGGCGATTAAACTGCTTTCATTCGGCGTCTCATCAAAAATGAAAATATTTTTGAAAACTACAAGTCTCATGGGTTTTAGTGGTGAAAAAATAATTTTAAAAATCGTTCGGGAAATGAGTTTACTCCCTGCTTACTTTCTTTGTATACATTCGACTATACGGGATTTACGGGAAATCGCGGGTTTTCGGTTGCCGGCGATTAAACTGCTTTCATTCGGCGTCTCATCAAAAATGAAAATATTTTTGAAAACTACAAGTCTCATGGGTTTTAGTGGTGAAAAAATAATTTTAAAAATCGTTCGGGAAATGAGTTTACTCCTGCTTACTTTCTTTGTATACATTCGACTATACGGGCCGACGGGATTTACGGGAAATCGCGGGTTTTCGGTTGCCGGCGATTAAACTGCTTTCATTCGGCGTCTCATCAAAAATGAAAATATTTTTGAAAACTACAAGTCTCATGGGTTTTAGTGGTGAAAAAATAATTTTAAAAATCGTTCGGGAAATGAGTTTACTCCCTGCTTACTTTCTTTGTATACATTCGACTATACGGGCCGACGGGATTTACGGGAAATCGCGGGTTTTCGGTTGCCGGCGATTAAACTGCTTTCATTCGGCGTCTCATCAAAAATGAAAATATTTTTGAAAACTACAAGTCTCATGGGTTTTAGTGGTGAAAAAATAATTTTAAAAATCGTTCGGGAAATGAGTTTACTCCCTGCTTACTTTCTTTGTATACATTCGACTATACGGCCGACGGGATTTACGGGAAATCGCGGGTTTTCGGTTGCCGGATTAAACTGCTTTCATTCGGCGTCTCATCAAAAATGAAAATATTTTTGAAAACTACAAGTCTCATGGGTTTTAGTGGTGAAAAAATAATTTTAAAAATCGTTCGGGAAATGAGTTTACTCCTGCTTACTTTCTTTGTATACATTCGACTATACGGGCCGATGGGATTTACGGGAAATCGCGGGTTTTCGGTTGCCGGCGATTAAACTGCTTTCATTCGGCGTCTCATCAAAAATGAAAATATTTTTGAAAACTACAAGTCTCATGGGTTTTAGTGGTGAAAAAATAATTTTAAAAATCGTTCGGGAAATGAGTTTACTCCCTGCTTACTTTCTTTGTATACATTCGACTATACGGGATTTACGGGAAATCGCGGGTTTTCGGTTGCCGGCGATTAAACTGCTTTCATTCGGCGTCTCATCAAAAATGAAAATATTTTTGAAAACTACAAGTCTCATGGGTTTTAGTGGTGAAAAAATAATTTTAAAAATCGTTCGGGAAATGAGTTTACTCCCTGCTTACTTTCTTTGTATACATTCGACTATACGGGAGCGGGATTTACGGGAAATCGCGGGTTTTCGGTTGCCGGCGATTAAACTGCTTTCATTCGGCGTCTCATCAAAAATGAAAATATTTTTGAAAACTACAAGTCTCATGGGTTTTAGTGGTGAAAAAATAATTTTAAAAATCGTTCGGGAAATGAGTTTACTCCCTGCTTACTTTCTTTGTATACATTCGACTATACGGGATTTTACGGGAAATCGCGGGTTTTCGGTTGCCGGCGATTAAACTGCTTTCATTCGGCGTCTCATCAAAAATGAAAATATTTTTGAAAACTACAAGTCTCATGGGTTTTAGTGGTGAAAAAATAATTTTAAAAATCGTTCGGGAAATGAGTTTACTCCCTGCTTACTTTCTTTGTATACATTCGACTATACGGGATTTACGGGAAATCGCGGGTTTTCGGTTGCCGGCGATTAAACTGCTTTCATTCGGCGTCTCATCAAAAATGAAAATATTTTTGAAAACTACAAGTCTCATGGGTTTTAGTGGTGAAAAAATAATTTTAAAAATCGTTCGGGAAATGAGTTTACTCCCTGCTTACTTTCTTTGTATACATTCGACTATACGGGATTTACGGGAAATCGCGGGTTTTCGGTTGCCGGCGATTAAACTGCTTTCATTCGGCGTCTCATCAAAAATGAAAATATTTTTGAAAACTACAAGTCTCATGGGTTTTAGTGGTGAAAAAATAATTTTAAAAATCGTTCGGGAAATGAGTTTACTCCTGCTTACTTTCTTTGTATACATTCGACTATACGGGATTTACGGGAAATCGCGGGTTTTCGGTTGCCGGCGATTAAACTGCTTTCATTCGGCGTCTCATCAAAAATGAAAATTTTTTGAAAACTACAAGTCTCATGGGTTTTAGTGGTGAAAAAATAATTTTAAAAATCGTTCGGGAAATGAGTTTACTCCCTGCTACTTTCTTTGTATACATTCGACTATACGGGCCGATCCGGGATTTACGGGAAATCGCGGGTTTTCGGTTGCCGGCGATTAAACTGCTTTCATTCGGCGTCTCATCAAAAATGAAAATATTTTTGAAAACTACAAGTCTCATGGGTTTTAGTGGTGAAAAAATAATTTTAAAAATCGTTCGGGAAATGAGTTTACTCCCTGCTTACTTTCTTTGTATACATTCGACTATACGGGATTTACGGGAAATCGCGGGTTTTCGGTTGCCGGCGATTAAACTGCTTTCATTCGGCGTCTCATCAAAAATGAAAAATTTTTGAAAACTACAAGTCTCATGGGTTTTAGTGGTGAAAAAATAATTTTAAAAATCGTTCGGGAAATGAGTTTACTCCCTGCTTACTTTCTTTGTATACATTCGACTATACGGGATTTTACGGGAAATCGCGGGTTTTCGGTTGCCGGCGATTAAACTGCTTTCATTCGGCGTCTCATCAAAAATGAAAATATTTTTGAAAACTACAAGTCTCATGGGTTTTAGTGGTGAAAAAATAATTTTAAAAATCGTTCGGGAAATGAGTTTACTCCCTGCTTACTTTCTTTGTATACATTCGACTATACGGGATTTACGGGAAATCGCGGGTTTTCGGTTGCCGGCGATTAAACTGCTTTCATTCGGCGTCTCATCAAAAATGAAAATATTTTTGAAAACTACAAGTCTCATGGGTTTTAGTGGTGAAAAAATAATTTTAAAAATCGTTCGGGAAATGAGTTTACTCCCTGCTTACTTTCTTTGTATACATTCGACTATACGGGCCGAGGGATTTACGGGAAATCGCGGGTTTTCGGTTGCCGGCGATTAAACTGCTTTCATTCGGCGTCTCATCAAAAATGAAAATATTTTTGAAAACTACAAGTCTCATGGGTTTTAGTGGTGAAAAAATAATTTTAAAAATCGTTCGGGAAATGAGTTTACTCCTGCTTACTTTCTTTGTATACATTCGACTATACGGGATTTACGGGAAATCGCGGGTTTTCGGTTGCCGGCGATTAAACTGCTTTCATTCGGCGTCTCATCAAAAATGAAAAATTTTTGAAAACTACAAGTCTCATGGGTTTTAGTGGTGAAAAAATAATTTTAAAAATCGTTCGGGAAATGAGTTTACTCCCTGCTTACTTTCTTTGTATACATTCGACTATACGGGGATGGGATTTACGGGAAATCGCGGGTTTTCGGTTGCCGGCGATTAAACTGCTTTCATTCGGCGTCTCATCAAAAATGAAAATATTTTTGAAAACTACAAGTCTCATGGGTTTTAGTGGTGAAAAAATAATTTTAAAAATCGTTCGGGAAATGAGTTTACTCCCTGCTTACTTTCTTTGTATACATTCGACTATACGGGATTTACGGGAAATCGCGGGTTTTCGGTTGCCGGCGATTAAACTGCTTTCATTCGGCGTCTCATCAAAAATGAAAATATTTTTGAAAACTACAAGTCTCATGGGTTTTAGTGGTGAAAAAATAATTTTAAAAATCGTTCGGGAAATGAGTTTACTCCCTGCTTACTTTCTTTGTATACATTCGACTATACGGGATTTTACGGGAAATCGCGGGTTTTCGGTTGCCGGCGATTAAACTGCTTTCATTCGGCGTCTCATCAAAAATGAAAATATTTTTGAAAACTACAAGTCTCATGGGTTTTAGTGGTGAAAAAATAATTTTAAAAATCGTTCGGGAAATGAGTTTACTCCCTGCTTACTTTCTTTGTATACATTCGACTATACGGGCCGAGCCGGGATTTACGGGAAATCGCGGGTTTTTGGTTCCGGCGATTAAACTGCTTTCATTCGGCGTCTCATCAAAAATGAAAATATT
>JASGCC010004198.1:0-20786 GCA_030067915.1 Hydractinia echinata | reverse complement strand
TGGTATTCTGGTGTACTGCACTATTGGCAGGTGTCTAGCCCCTATCTTGGTAGCAGGACACATGGCCCGGCATATGGGTAAAAAGAAACAGGAGGAGGAGGAGACTAAGGAAGAGCTTCGGACGGCGGTTCTATAAGATAAATGAGTGAAGAAGATCAGAAACAAGAAGAGAGGGTCATTGCAAAACCAGTAAAGCATCCGGGGCGTGTGGCCCAGGGCCACAAGTTGGCAGCACTGATGAAGAAAAGGAAGGAAGAAATGAAACAACAAGAGGGTACTGTAGAGCCTGCAGTCAAAGCCTCTTCTGGGACCAATTCCATACAGTCAGTCTACCTTTACGGCGTAGGGACGCTTGCCGTGCTTGCGATAGGGGTTGGGGTTTGGTATAGATTTGCCTCCAAAAATGGTGGAGAATCTAACAAGCCAGCGACTAATCCAGAGCCTCAGCAGGGGAAACAGGGCAAAGCCCAACCAAATATCGAAATGTTTAAAATGCTCTAAATAAATGAGTACAGCAACACCAAGCAACATTAGCCCAAAAGAAACCATGGTTATTGATTCCTTATGGGAGTCCGTCAGGCTGGTATCGTATACAATCCTGATAGCTATGGGCGCGAAGAAGGCCCTAGGAGTTTCCAGGCCTGGGGCAAAGATGGACCTGGAGGACGGCCTGAAGCTCGCCGGCTATATGACGGCAGCGATCTTATTCGACGAATACGCAATCAAACAGGGATGGTATAAAAAATCTCTGATACCTCCAAAATAGACCGTTCGATAAAATTTCTATCTCTCGTAGAGAGATAGAAATTAATATGGAGGCCAGGGTATTGCACAAGGCGAGCCCCGGAATAGTAAATGGTGGCCAAATGTTTTTACAGGTGCAAAAAAGTGTTCCCCCCAGACATGTTTAAAATTAGAGGTAATGGCCGAACAAAAAGTTGCATAGGTTGCCTGGTTAAGGCAAAGGAGAGGCGACGTATCAAATGTAAGGACCCTGTTATCGAATACGAATTAGACCCTCTTGATATTGACAGGGAGATTAGAGGGTTTCAACAGGATGAGAATTATCTACTTCTCTATACTATGTTGACATACAACATCATACCCCAGTACATCGAACTCATCGGAGCACCCCCCCGAGAGCCCGGAAAAGGCACTGCTTTTTAAAAGGTACCGGAAGGTATTGAGGTGCCTGGAGGGCAAGATAGTATTTGATCCTCTACCCCTCGAATATAAGACCCAAAATATCAAATTATGCCCCGTCTGTAAGGGGCATCTTATCAACAACCCTGGAGGCACATGGATCTGTATCGAATGCCTTTGCACTATACCGAAAATAGATAGGAATAAATGGTGTTGGACGTCGTAAAAAACCCTCATACAGCAATCTTTACGGGCCCGACAAGTTGCGGAAAAACGCAACTTGTTCTAGACCTGCTGGAAAATGAGTATAAAAAACACTATCACAACATACGACATACCTTGAGAGGGCATCGCTCTGGAAAGACCCCGATGTCTTTATGATCGATCCTAAAGATGAGCTGTTTGAATGGATATCGAAATTGTCGTCGTTACTGGCAGACGAGGATACGTTGTTTGTCGTCGACGACATGATAGCCGACGAGAGCCTTGATAAGCGGCGACAATCCCTACTTGAGCTGGCCATCAGTGGTAGGCATCGCAAGCATAGTTTATGGCTGCTAACGCAATCGTATACTGCCCTCCCCAAGAACCTTCGAAGGCAGAAAAAAGCCCTGTTTTTGTGGTACCCTCATGAACGCTCGGACATGAGGATGATAGACGAAGAGACGAATATGATCCCCGATTGGGATGATATAAAGGGTGAGTTGAAAAGATCCAAGCATGCATGCCTATACGTAAGGCTTGAACACCCTAGGGGTTGGAAGATTCTCGACTGACCATACAAAAAATCCAAATTCTACCTGAAAATGGAACAAGGATGTCTCTTACAGCGGTTGATTATTTCCAAGGAAAGCAAGTACGATCATTTTATGTCGAGGATAAAGGTCAATGTATCGTAGCCTCCGATGCCTGGAGGGCCGCGGGATATAAGCGAGGAGCGGGAGTAAAAGCCATTCAGCGATATGTTCCCGACAAGTATAAAATGCGGCTAGGTACCACTTTTCCCGATCTCCAAGGGGTGGACAGATCTGTCCACACCCAACCAAATACATTTTTACTGACTGAACCCGGCCTCTATTGTTTTCTGTTGAGATGTGGTCAGCCCGAAGCAGAATCATTTTTGGAGTGGGTTGTAGAGGAGGTGCTACCCAGGGAAATGCGAAAGCTTGCTGCGACAATCAAGGAAAGAGATATTGCCATCGCCATCCTGGAGAACGATCTTGATGCCAGGGATGAACAGCTTAATGTTCTTAGGCAAGACAACTCAGAACTAAGGCAGAGACATGTCCCACACCGGCATCAATATGATACCGTGCTATGCGTGGTTGATAAAAATGATCCCCACGAGCATGGAAAAAAAGGTATACATAAGCACTATATGATCCGATGTCAGCGTAGGCAACTCGGTGCAAGAATAAGCACGTTAGGGAGATGTACCCCGAGATGACCGTGAGGAAACCGGAATGCGACGATGCAAATGCCGTACATGCTTGGTGCCGATTCAGAGACGATACCCTAGGTATTGAGAATTATTACTTAAATCACTTCTCTCTACCTGACGATGATACGCGGGATCTATTCGAGGGGATGTTTGACATTGACATGTCGTAAGCGGGCACTAATTTTACTACTCTTGCGGGTAGTAAAATTCTCGAGCGAAAACCTCCGCCGAACATTGTTATATTAGAAAAGATGTCGCAAGTTATGTTCAACACAGGAGCCATCGAGACACTGTCCAATAGCCAGGATCAACCTATGTTTAAACGCGCCGATTTGGGACGTTTCTTGGGTATTGAAAAGGTTAAAAATATGACTATACCTTCGACATTCCTATCTACCAGGTCTGAAATAGTAGGGTCTAATGGGGCATCTCCGAGATGCCCCCGATCAGTTATGCGAGGAGGAGGGAAAAATGGGCATGACGTCTTTGTCACGCTTGAGGGCGCCCTGGAGATCGTTCGCCGTTCCAAGAAACTAAAGGCCGTGGGGGCCATCAGGTGGCTTGCTCGAGCAGGCGTTCAAAAATTACAAGATGTAATAAAACAGCATCGCCAGGCCCTAGAGGACAGGAATATAGATATCGCCATTCTCGAGAATGATCTTGATTCCAGGGATGAACAACTTGTGGAGCTGGGATACAACTCGAGGTACAGACAATATGATTATGATATACAGAAAGCATGCCTCACATGATGACGACATGTACCATCATCTTCCATTCTACTGTGCGCGTGTTCAAAGACGTATTCTTTCTACTAAAAGGAGATGGCTCAAGGATAACTACCCAAAATCCGAAGAGATTGTAGTCATAGACAACCCCAACGGTATACACGCCTTTAATCGATTTGAGGAAGATGGGCATGTGGAGCGTTACGGGAATCATTTTGGTCTTATTGACCTGACCCGGGACGACCTGTATGACCTAGGTGTTCCGACATTATATGAGTAGGCAGACGCTAATTTTTACTACCTGCAAGGTAGTAAAAATTATCACTTTGGAAAAAGAGGTAGACATTTTAGACCGGTTTAGCCGTATACTAAAAGCCAGTGAAATATCAAAAGATGGAAACATATATAAAAAAAATCAATTTACAATCAACTACGATATCCATGTACCTGTACTACATTGCTGTATCAAGGTAGGGTCGGTGAGTGGATATTGCCCTACCTGCCTGGAAAATTTTAGGTATCGGGGTGGGGTATACTACGAAGGTTTTGAATACCCTACTGATGACGACCTTTTACACAGGCTAACGTCAGGCGAAAAAGCATGGGGTACATTTGTAAGAAGCGAGATAGACGAGGATTTAGAGGATAATATTGAACGTCTAGGGCTCCATATTGTTCAAAAGGATATGAACAACTATGGTGCACTCTGCTACCAGGTCATCAAGGATAGGGACTTGAGGCTATCGGATTTGGCTGATATATCAACAATAGGCAATATACTCAACTTTCCGATACCGGATAGACGTCTAGTTGATATTGATTTGGAAAATGAACCTAGTGCCATCAAAGGTATCGTCTATGGGTATCCGTTCTACACCCAACATCCTTTGGACTATGTAAGAGATCCGAATGAAGATGACGAGGATGACGAAATAGATCTGGGTGACCTAGATGAACTCGTGAAAGCATTTTACCATTCCTTGATAACATCTGGGGGTACCTGAACGTCCTCTGGTACCTGCATGAGTTCCTCCGAAACAAAGCTTTTTTCAGGACCGTCTTTTAAATAGTATAAAATACGACTACCTGATACTATACGATCCAACCTGTAAGTATGTTTGCTCCAAAAGGCGTCAGTTGCGCGTCTTTTAGAGTCACCGTGCTCCTCTCCTGGTTGTAGCAGATACAAGTACAAACCATCCTCAGGTAAGGGCTTTTCCTCGGGATATTGCTGACTTTTTGCGAGTGGGACATCTTCGAGCTTAATTGCCTTGTTAGGTTTCATCTCAATCATGGCAGTCTTTGTGTTGTTGAGACCTTTCACGATGGTATACAAATGCTTGACCCAAATGGTACTGGGCTCCCCCGAAACCAGCTCTTGAGCATCTTGGGGCTTGAAGAGTCTTTCGGCAAGTACCTTGTTGTACGACTCGACAAAGGCTGTAAACGTATGGTGGTACTTGGTAGTAGCCCGCTTGATTTCCACCCCCTTGTCCTCCAGCAGCCTGGTTACATTTGACTTGAATTCAGAACCATTGTCACACTGAAAAATCCTGGGGTATCGAAGAGGCCCTGCTTTATAAATGTCCTTGATCATCTCCGCAACCTCGCTGGCTTTTTTGGTACGCAATGGCCTAGCTACCTTGTACCTTGAAGCAACGTCAATGCCTGTCAGGATGTACTTGTACGTATTGCCATACAACCGATCATGGGGCATATACAGTAGATCAAACTGATGCATTTCGTTGGGTTTTGTAATACTGAAGTGGGGATAATAAATACGTTTCGGGCCTTTGATGTGTATCAGCCACAAGAGTTGTCTACTCAGCCAGTGGGTAACCTTCTTTTTGGATAAGCCGCTCTCCTTCGAGAGCAGTCTGATAGCTTTTCTTCCGCCCCACAGATGCTCTGGGGTATAGTAAATTTGGCTTAATTTCTCCGCCTCCTCATCGGTAACACTATGTGGTGATGCTTTTGACATGTTGTTTATTACATGTCAAAAAACGTTTACAGATATTTGTATGTCGCGAACCAGCAGAGATAACGAGCCAATAATGAAGATAAGCTCGCCATCTTGTTGGGGTTTTGAGGGTGTATAATAGTCGGACAATATCGGGGCCTTCTTGTTTGATGATATGTAGTATTTATAGAGGTCGTCATACAACTCGCGAAGACTCTTACCGGCCTTTATTTGCATTTCCCGTTGTTCGGCGAACCAGTCCAGCTTGGCTTGTCTGTCTTGTATCCACTGTACCTGGGCTGCTTGTAGTTATTCCATCGCCTGGTCATGCCTTTTCCGTTCGGCCCCGCCATGCCCCGAAAGTTTGCTAAATAGGAAGTTGGTCCCTGAAAATGCCAGGGCGTTAATCGCGGCACCTGCAACAAGAACAGCGATAGTTGCCAAGTCTCTTTATTCTGATATGAAAAGATTGCGTTTTGATATGTTTTCACTCGCCCACATGGGTTGAGTGTTAGTGTAGTGCAATCTTTTCGCTACCTCGGCAAGCGATGGGGCATCCCCATTTTCCTTATATTTAATTGGCACCTTGTGATCAATGTGCCACCCCTTACCATAATTGTCCCAGTTCATCCCATCGACGAACTGATCCTCAATATGGGTCCGCAGCGTTGCGATATCGCACCCAAGGTACTCCTGAGAACTGAGCTCCTTGTTTCCCCGTAGGGCATCGCGGGTTCGACATCGTACAACAGAAGCGAGATGGCCATCGGGATCGCATATGGGGCAACGCAGTCTCCTTTTTTTATGGTCGCAGATGCTTCCACCCCCGCAGTCCTTGCAGTATGATCTTCGCCTGCCATGCTCTCTGCAGATACCACCACCCTTACAGTCCTTACACTGGGATCTTACCCTTTCATGGGGGCACCTTGTGCGCTCCTTTGACGCCTTGTTGGCTTTCAGGCACCTGATGCATTGCTTTGTCCATTGGTCTTTCCCATTGATCCTGAAATTTTCTAAAGATAAAAAGTGTTTGCATTTTGAGCATCTCTTGTTTTCCATATTAACTCGTTTTTGCCCTTAGGGACAAACACGAGTTGTGGTCTACTCCACAGAATGTAGCCATTTTATTCCGACTGTTTACCCTTCCTGCAGTCTTTGCAGCAAGCCCTCTGCTTTCCATGGAGGCATATTTGACTTCCTCCACAATCCTTACAATAGGCCCTCCATTTTTCATACTGGCATATTTGACTTCCCCCACATTCTTTACATTGGGGTCTCCGCCTTTGATGGGGGCATCTGTTACGTTCCCGTGACGTCTTCTTTTTATCCAGGCAACCTATAGAACTCTTCGTCCGGCTGTTCCCCCTAATCTTGAACATGTCTGGGGTTAACACTTTTTTGCATTTTGAGCAGCCCTTGGCTCCTTCCGACTGTTTGCCCTTCTTGCATTCCTTGCAGAGAGCCCTCTGTCTATCATGGGGGCAAATCTGACTACCCTTGCATTCCTTGCAGAGAGTCCTCTGTCTATCATGGGGGCAAATCTCACCCCCTCCCCCCCCCCCCCCCCCACAGTCCTTGCATTGGGCCCTCCGCCTTTGATGAGGGCATCTTGTACGTTCCCTTGACGCCTTGTTGGAAGCGAGGCAATTGATGCACATTTTTGTCAATTGACCCTTTCCCTTGATCCTAAAATTGTCCAAAGAAAGATAGTGTTTATATTTTTGGCAGCTCTTGTTTTCTTCCATTTTAACTCGTATTTGTCCTCAGAGAAAAAATACGAGTTGTGGTCACTAGTACTCCACAGAATGATAACGGCCATCTAGGATATTCAACTGCGCATCCATTAGCAGGTATACATAACACCTGAAATCCCCGGTGCCGTCGGCTTTCTTGGTCATATGGAGGGCAATGCCATCACTAAGGCGTTGAAGGGGCCTCCCACTTCCATGCAGGCCCGGATCTGGGCTCGCTCGGAAGTCGATCCAAAGCGCGTAGCGCTCATTGAAGAATTGCCCAATCGTCACCTCCGAGTCGTGGCCCCCGAGGAGGTTCGCAATCCCACCAAAATGATCCTTACCAAGCATCGCGTGCGAGAAGAGCTCATTTGGTTCACCCTCCACAGTGATCGAGATCTTCTCAATCTTTGGGTTGTAAAAGACCGCATTCTTTCCAGCATAGGGCTTCACTGTTGCAGGGTCCACGAAGAGTAGCAAGACGCCCTTTAGGCTCTTGGCAGGTGTATCGATCTGGAGGTTATAGCTGGTATCCGATTTTTTCATAGTTACCACCTTACTTCGAAGTATCCGTTCATATGGTAGCGCCAATCTTGCATAGCGGGACATTATAGCACTCGCCAGGCCCTCGTGGCTGACCTTGTCAAACTTCAATGAAATGTTTGTTATCTTGTAGGTGGTGTCAGGTGCCTTGGCCGCGGTAGATCCCACGGCAGCCGTACCTACATCTTTGATCACGTCGCTGTGCGAGGCAAAATGTAGTACAAACTGCAATCTGTCATGGAGCCCTGCCTGGTAAAAAGGGAGATCATTTGTAAGCTCAAACATCTTGCCCAATGTGATGCAAAAAGTGTTGCCATACGCCGCGGCGATGGCTTTTTCCTCATCAGTCCCAACGTACTCAGTAGCCTTTACCTGCAGGGCCCTGATCGTGCCATCATTGGGATTTATCCCTCTAAAATCAGGTTGTTTTCCCGATCAAACTTAGGCAGCCACAAGTCCCTGTAGGCCGCGAGCTTGTTGTAGTCGCTAATATTCTGCACCTCGTTGCCATTCAAGGTGATACATAGATTTCGCACTATACTCTTTCCTATGTTGCTGACTAGGGTACGCTTCGTATTGGTCCCCGTCAGCACCAGGTCAAACAGTAGCTTGATGCTACCCGGAAATATGACATCATTCTGTCCTAGGTTGGGCATGTCAACATAGAGGTCCTCATTCTGGTTGATTGTGGAAGGTATATGACTTACCGCTTCGCCTTGATACCAAAAGCTGCTTCGTTTCTGTGTAGGGGTCCAATGTAGTTCCAAATGCACTCATTTATTTATAGGAGGATTTTTTTAAATAAATGGCTGATAACCCGGGATATGAACACGATATTTTTAAGGATGATGATAAACCCGATGATACTACGTCAAAACTTCCATCAACGCAGCAACTTCCATCAACGCCGGGGCCTTCAACCCATGGAGAACAACAGGGTGCTCCAGGGTCTGGACTTGAGGAGCAGAGGAGAAAAATAGTAAAATCAAAAGTTGATAGCCTGTACGCTCATCTTAGTAAGGATACGAGGCTGATGGGGAAGCTTATTATGATACCCTACGATGATTTTAGGGTGGAGGGGGAACGTCTTTATTTCAAGGGTATAGATATTACAGAGTTTATTTACATGGAAAAAGGTGCTGGATTTAGATCGTCCGGATCCATAACCTCAAATTTGAAGGTAGACCTCGTGCGGGCTATGGGTTTCCCAGACTATGTCACTACATCCAACAAAGGTAGGGCAGCGGCCCGGGCACTTGGGCAACAGATTGATGACATTGTGGGGAAGGACAGGGCTGCCGATAGCATTTCGATGCAATCTATAGAATCGATGGAGGAATTTGTGGATGCCGCGGATAGCTTTATAGAAGAAACTTCATTTGGCGGCACTGATGAAGAAGGTATCACTGAACGTGAAAGAAGGGGGCTTAACCTCGAACTCCAAACCATACGGGGTAACTTGAAAAGCCTGAAACACAAGATGATCACATACGATAGCGAGATCGACAAAGCAAGGGGTAAGGTGAAGGAATTCGAGAAGCAGAAAGCCGGGGCAGCTAAGGGACAGCAAGATATCCTTGATGGGAAAATCAAGGAGCTTGAGGATAAGATTGAAAAATTGAATGATAAAAAAAAGGCCACGCAGAATGCACATGGCTTACTTTCCTCGCAAATTTACAGCCAGCTGAAGACCATCAAGGAGACGCTGATGAAAATTGCCGGGATGACACGTCTTTGCTCGAGAAGCTAAAGATCCTCTTCAAAGAGCAAGGGATCACTATAGCGAGTATAGTCTCTGCTATTGGTCTACTGATAAGCACCATCGTACTTGCAGCTACAGGAGGAAGTGCCGCTGGAGGTGCCGCCGGAGGAAGTGCAGCAGGGAAGGGGTTTGTGGAGAAGCAGCTGGAACGATTGGGTAAATTCCTGAAGTATTTGGCAGGTAAAGCAGGTGCTGCATTACCTGGGATTATGGGTACCATAGTCTCATTCTTTTTAGGGTAGCGCCAAGCATCTGTACATGGCAATCGCTGCTGCCGTTGGGTTTGTCGTGGTCTATGTTGGTAAGGTGTAATATTTAGTTATTTTTTCAGCCATATATACGCAATAATAAGACCTACCCCTGTCGTGATCAATGCGGCCTTGGTATCCTCGTGTTGGTTTTGTGGGGGTTGTTGTTCGGGAGGATGAGGAGGCGTAGTATGTTTTGTAGGTATGGTATGCCTTGGGGATATAGCATGTATGGGTGCTGTGGTATGTATAGGGGTATAGCATGTATAGATGCTGTGGTATGTATAGGTGCTGTGGTATGTATAGGGGGTATGGTATGCTTGGGGGATGTACTATACATAGGGGGCCTAGCATGCTTAACAATAGACTTGTTATTCACATCAACCTGGACACCCATATTGACATTGGCAGGTGCGATCAAAATGTTGTTGTTATACCCTACAATTTTGCCTATTCGCAAGTTCATGTCGGAAGGCAGCATGTAGACGCTGGGCATGACGGCGAAATTCACTGGAGTTCGGGCATATTGGAGCACCTTTTGGAATTCTGTGATGTCATGCCCCACATTCTCCTGACGTTGTACCATACTCTCAATTTTTTGCATCAGGATTTGCCGGGCCGTATAGTTGTCAGCGCCAGACCCTACTAGGGATGCCTTGGCCCCCGCCTGCGACCCCAGCAATAAGACCACGTAGACCCTAATACTTTCGCTTAGCTTGGTCAGACCTTCCGATGTCAGGCCTTGACTTGTTGGTGTAATGAATTTGGCCCAATCACCCTCAACCTGGGGCCACCATGAACCGTTGGTGAGTGATGCCGATACTGATTTGGTTTTGTATAGACTATTGGGGTCAGCACCATATTCGCGACATAAGCGCGCGCGTATCCAGAGGTTGAGTAGGGGTTTTTGTACTGTGAAAACCCATCGTTAAAAGACATGGGTACCTTCATCCTTGCTAGAATGCGACGCATGTGATAATATATATGAAATTTGAATATGGAGTTTACAAGTGGTACGGAGCCCGTCATATGCTTGGCAGATATACCCAAGGCCGTGCTTGCGCAATGTGTGGCGAAATTCACCTGAATATTCCAGTAGTCCAGGGCTTGTCCTTTTGTCCATCCCTGAATCACAGTGTCATTCAGATAGGTTGTAGTAATTTTGATTGGGTATTTGGTAAATTTAGGGAATGCCATGGAAATGTGTGATTCTGTAGACACGTACAAATCCTGATGCTCCAAATTTTTTACACCAAGAGGCCATTCACCCCTGTTGGATTGGTACTTTGCGTTGGGGTTGTATGAGTATATATTCATCCTTTTGTTGTTAGAAGAAAAGGATGAAGCAACTCTACATTACTGATATTACGAAACCCACGATGTTAGAGGACTACCTAGGGCAGGACACGAGGATTGCCTTGAAATGTCTAGCCATTAGACCTATGTGGTTGAATATTTATAGCGACAATGATTTCGCCATCCGTAAGACAGGACCTGATCAGACAGTTACTCGTATTGAAATCATGAACGGTCTGTACAAGATTGAAGACTTGGCAGCTATCGTCAACAGTCAGGCAGGGGATAAGATCAAGCTGTTTGTCCTGAAAAATGGACTCTGCAGGCTACGTGTTAGTGTAGGGCATACTGTTGTTATTCATCGCCAGCTGCAGGAGCTCTTGGGTCTACCCTACGATCCTAGTAAAAAGGACTATCAAGCGGGTGACTATGATTCCTTCTACAAGACTGATATCTATATTCGGCTACGCCTTGTTTGCCCTCAGTTGGATGAAGACGACTGCCTGCTAGATGGTAAAAAGTCTAAAATTCTAGCCCTACTGCCCACCAAGGAATTAAACGCTTGGGGTGACATGTTGAGTTAGACTTTTGATACCCCTATCTACCTCTAAAAGGCTCAACGGATCGCCTCAAGTTCATGCTTACGGATGAACATCACCATGAGAAAAATGTATCCTTCACCGGAATAACGATGCAGCTATTGATAGAATAAAGATGAGCGATATCAGCAAACTGTACCCTAGTTTGCCGAGCGCGCCTACAGAAGGTGCTGATATGCCCGAGGAAAGCCAGGTCTATAGACTTAAAAAGATCGAAGAAATTGAACAGTACCTGAGAAGGGAAATTAAGGAAAGGGATAGGCTTGCCAAGAATTTTAAGATGCATGGGACATGGGTCCGATACTGCGACCATGGTCTGTTAGGTATCAGCGTTATCACTTCAGGGCTTGGTATAGGAGCTATGACCTCTGGCCTAGGGGTACCTTTGGCTATTGCGATGGGGGGCATTACGATCGCCGTGGGAGTTGGACAGGCAGGTCTGAGAAATGCCGGGAAGAGGATTGGTGTGAAGGCAAAGAAACATGAGGCAATTAGGCTACTCGCGGAAACAAAATTGAATTCCATTGTTGATCTTATATCAAAGGCTGTAGAAAACGGTGTTATAAGCGACTATGAGTTTAGTCTTATTATGCAGGAGAAACAAAAATATATGCTAATGAAGGAACAACTACGGCAGCGCGTTAAGAGGATTGTTGACTCCATCAATGAACGGAGCGTGCTCAGCTAGTTGCGAAGGGGCGAGAAGAGGGGAGGCAGGATGTTTTAAAAAAACTTCAATTTGTAGAGTATGCAAGCGGTACCTGGGGCCCCCACCTGTTTATAAGCCTTAGTTTTATATATTTTATAGGTCTTTGTATGGCCTATAAAATATAGGGTTTTTTTAATCATCACTCAACAACCATCCTATTTTAAGGTCCTTATACCGACATTCCACAACATGTACCTGAGGGTAGTGGTTTTTACCCTGTACATATACCGATGAAATAGCTATGATTGCACTGGCTTGGCATGGTTCATCATAGGGTACTGGCATACCATGGAATTTAGTTGTGATTGCGTCGTTGTAGTATTTGAGCTTGGCATTGATGTAACGGTCCCTTTTTACAGGCCCCGTCGACAATTGCTCAGAAATCAACTCGGATATCTTGTCCCATATTTGGCGATACTTTCAATCCAATCAGGGTACTCTTCAAAATCAAGACTCATTGTAGGTACAGCACTGGTATTATATTGGCTGACCCCATGTGGGGACCATATTTTTGGTGTTTTTACCCTTAGGTTTACCACAAGGTCTCGTGTATGATACCCTACGATATACCTTTGATCCTTACCTCCATTGGAAGGAACAGGGTCTGACACTGTCAGGTGGTCCACGTTAATATCGTTGATGTCGGTAAAGGTAGTCGCAAAGTTGTAGAATTCTCGGGGTTTCACAATTTCATTTCCAAATTTCAGCATCCTTTATTTGAATTTTAAACAAGGCTCGAGGATTGCTTCTGCTCGAACATACACAACTACCTCCATTATACGTTCGCAGTCCTTACATTGTTCATCCATTTATTAAGACATCAAGACGATCCTCTAAGCCCTGGATCTTTCGTTCATTCTCCTTCTCCCTCTCTGATTCTTGTACTAATGTTAAGGCCATAAGTGGTAGGGAGATACCAATGCCAGCCATAAAGGTCATGAATACTACACTTCCAAATATATCGAATTTTGTTTGACATTTTATGCACATTTATTAGTAGTAGTATTTTTATAACACAGTTCACCTCTTTACTGTGCATGCGTTAATTTTTGATGATATTTAGCGTCTTTTATAGTGGGGAGGGGGTGTGATGATATTTATGGGAATATGATGATATTTATGGGAGTATGATGACGTCATCAATGTGCGGGGGGAATTTACCTTGGATTTGCGCTAGAAATTTTTTGACTCATTTGTAGCATTGATTTTTGATATATAGGGATAAGCATGGCATGGTACTGGATATACAGGGATTTGTTGGGACTTGCCGTGACGTGTGTGCGTGCGCGTGCGCGACTGCGCTAGAACATACATTTCCCTATCTCTGCTCTCTGAATTATTTCTGATTTGGCATCAGAATATATTAGTATTTCTAGTTTTTCAAGACGGATTGGTCTTTCCATGAAAAAGCCTCAAGTTGTTTATCCACCATTTTGCCTCATTCGAAATTTTATTTTTGTTTTGAAGAATTTCCACTAGTGTTGAGCTTAGGCAGGACCTGCAATCTATCTGCAATCTATCGCAATCGGTGAAAAAGAGTATAATTTACCGAACAAGGTTGCTATTTTCCTCAGTTTGCGTCAGACTCTCTAAGATTCTCTCAGAAATGAAAATGCCCTAGTAAATCTAAAAGACAAAAGAAAACATTCACCAATACAACTTTCGTAAAAATATTAATAAAATTTTTGATTAAATTTCACAGATTGCGCTGGTCATTAGAACAGTGTCCACCTCGTCCCCAGGATCTTATGGTCCCTCAGCCGTCGTTACGGAGCGGCCAGCAATTAAATCAAATTCATCAAACAGGCGAAATGGCGTGGGAACGAGGTTTAAACATTGCTACAGTAAGAATACAGTATTTTTCGTTCAAAATCATTCCGAGAGAGCTTCTTTTTTTATTTCTGAAATGCGTGCTGGCGCGAAAAGTCGCATAACAGAAAGCAAAAAACAAAAAGCCCTGGAAAAAAGATTGCGAAATACACGATTAGTTTAAACTGAAGCTGAAAGATGACTTAAAGATTGTAGACAAGAAGCCTGGGTTCGAGGTTGATTGTAGACAAGAAGCCTTTCATTGTGTTCGCCCGAGAGGTAATCCGCTAGGTTTTAACGAAATGCTTAACCTGATCGTGAATTTCAGCGTTAAAGCAACCATAAAGATTTCAAGGTTTTTCTCAAAACTACCATGTTCTCTCCCCCCCCCCATCCCCCTTGTATTCAGTACTTTAGAGTTATCGCAAACAATCGCAATATCGAATCATTATTACAATGTCAAAGCATTAACGCCATATCGAACCATTAACGCCATATCGAACCATTGACGCCATATCTAAGTATAAATTTAATATCGAAACATCTTTAAACGGATATCGAACATCGAAACGTTAAAACAATATCGAAATAACGCAATATCGAACCATTAACGCTATATCGAAGTATGAATGTAATATCGAAAAATCTTTAAACGAATATTGAACATCCAAACGTTAACACAATATCGAACTATCATTAACACACTATCGAACATCAAAAATCAACGCAATATTAAAAAAAATGACGGTCAGTGCAATCTTTTAAAACAAACAATATTATACATGTATCCAGTGACGTCGGTAGTACCTACGATTTCGTTGCAACATTATGACTTTTGAATTCAATTGTAGGCAGTTGATTTGGTGTCAATGGTAATAGATTAGGTGAATCACTTAATGATTCTATTGTTAACGTCCCATTGATTCTACTTCTACAAATATAGTTCTGAACGACTTATCTTTGATGCTGTAACCACGTTGTTTAAGGAGAGAAGGCAGGTGGCGTGTCCTGAAAGAATTTAGCGCTACCGAATGCCTCCCATTATCCATTTCCATTCCTAAGGTTAGGGTTCATGTGACCCTGGGGACGAGGGTTGGGGGGCGTCTGCATGCCCATAGTCTATCCCGACTGATGCATTTCCTGACTATTCATATATTCTTCACCACTTGAGATTGAAAAAGTAATAAGACGTTCTGCCACTATATAATGCGTTGGGCTTATAAATAGTGGGCGTTACACTCAGTTATTTTTTAGGAACAATCAAAGGAATGTAAACCTCAATTTTGCCCAAAATGCGAAAAATTCCATTTATTGTTGTAGTATTATTTTTTTGTTATACACTTTGTTATAAGAACAATTTTATAAGAACACGAGCCTCAGATTTCAAGTCTTGTTCAGCCCTGGAGACAAGGTTTATCGACAACAAAGAAAAATTTATTTTTTTCAATATAAACACAAACTTCAGATAAATTTGAGAAAAAAATTTAAAAAAATCAATGAATCAGAAAAAAACGATTTGGCGTTCTTGCTGTTGAGAGCAAAATAAACACAAATCAAGTTAGTATTTCACCGTATTGTTAATTATTATTATTTCTGAATTTTTTGCAGGATCTGGATCTCTGCGTTCTAAATGCATGTATCACCGTATACATCGACATTCCCTGCCCAATTTCCCTCACATAACTTTGGTTGACGCCAACACCTCGTTCTTCTCAGAGCTTCTTTTTCAGTTTCTGTTAAGCGAGCTGGTGCGAAAAAAGTACTTCTTTTGCGCTAGCCACATATCAGAAAGCGAGAAAGAAGACCTGGGAACAAGATTGACGTTGACTCGTAGCAAAAATGCCTGCCTTTTTAGAATGAAATATGGTCCTCAACTCCAAAACAGCCCCCCCCCACCCCCGACCTTGTCGTTCCTGGACCGTAAAGTGTTTAAAAGGCTGATTTAGAGAAAAAAAGATGGACCTAAAAACCGTAAATGTAAAAAAAGTAAAACAGACTTCACAGTAAAACAAAATTGCTTTGTCGTAGTAGACAATTCAATATTTTGAAATTTTCACGTGTCTAAAATACAAACAAACTTCTTACAAAAATTATTTTATTTGACCCATTTTTAGATATGTGCGTTATAGAGAGGTCGTTTAGTGGGTAAAAGTTTTCACTACGTAGAGATTTGGCTACGTGAATTTGACCATCATATCCGTTCCTGAGAAAATTTTTGCGATGTCCGCTACAAAAAAGGAGGCTTCAACAACACTACATCCACTCAACCTCGTTCCCGGGGCATTTTGCCTTGTTGATGAAGTTGATAGCGGTGGAATTTCATCACGTGACCAGCCTGTTCCAGGGTCATTGTTGGCCACTCCGTAATAACGGTTCAGGGGCCACAAGACCCTGGGGACGAGGTTGACATCCACTGTATCTAATTTTTGAGGGCGAAGGGCGCTAGCGCCTTTCCCCGCCTTATATTAGCAAGTCAACAGAAGAGGTTAGAAGAGCTGTTTGTTCTGATCTGGTTCATTTTGAATATTTTCTGTTAATTTAATTATCTTTAGTTTGTTTTATCGTAGTTCTTATATTTCGAGAGAGAGTCTGTCTGAAATTTGTTCAGAGGCGGCGGTGATGTTAATAGATAGATAGATGTGCATATTTTACATGGCTAGCCTCACAAATATCGAGGGATATACCCTGTCTATTATTTCCAGGAGGGGCCATGGCTTAGATGGAGAGTCCTAGAGTATTTAATGCTCATTTTGAGCTACGCGAACCCAATTAGGGCCCGCGCTCTAATATATCATGCGTAGCTAGCTAGAGCTACCTATAGAAAATTGTCTTCATTTGTTTTAGCTATATAGCAAGCTAGCTATCTATCTATTACTTTCCCTTTTGATCACGCTTGTTTTTAGCACTCTGTGATGAAAAATGAAAACATCAGTTAGATCCTTTTTATGAGGGATATATTTGGGTAGAAACACTTTGAAACTCATGGTAATTGAATGGAATATTCTTCTGGAAAACTTCTGGAAAGTTGAAAATGTTTCTAAGACCTCAGAGTAAATAGCTATAAAAGATGACAAGACATTTGCATTCTTTTACTTTTCTTTTTCAAGTCGTAGTTTAGTGGGTGGCGCCGTAGTTTGGTGGTTATCAATCTCATACTTTGTGCGGGAGACCGGGGTTCGATTTCTCCTTGGCGGCAATTCAATATGGGCAATTGAATATTACCATAGTTAACCCAAGCCATGTGAGGGAAATTGGGTAGATGGCACACTGTGTGGGTCGTTGGATGTGGCAGGGAGTTGTCTGGCAGAGCGCTGACCCTAATTGAGTTTGCATAGCTCAAAGAGAGCATTAAATACTCCAGGACTCCCCATCAAAGCCATGGCCCCTCCTGGAAATAATAGACAGGGTATATCCCTCGATATTTGTGAGGCTAGCCATGTAAAATATGCACATCTATCTATCTATCTGCAGAACCAATACTTTGTTTTAAGAGCCTTTTTCACTAAGACACATGGCTAAGCATTTGTTACATTAAATGGAATTTCTTCATTCTAAGAAATTCCATTTAAATATTTGAAGCACCCATCACAAGAATAAGATCGTTAATGGATTTTAACTGCTGCTTGTTATAGTCAAAATGTCTTGTTCCTACAAGAGATGCCAAGTCTCTGGTATACAAAGCCACATTTCTTTCGTTTTGGTATTGTTCAATTGCATCATTTATTTATTTCAAAGAAAAGAACTTTGTGCCTATCTCCAGAAAAACAATATTGAGAAATCAAACACACTCTGGCACATGTGACTCTATCAGTCGTCTAGTTATGAGAATTGTTTATGTTTTTTTCTTCTTTTCAGACAAAATTACTTCTGGATAGACCAGTCAGGGATAACGCATAATCAGGGGATCCCTCAGTTGTGATATTTGCCAAATGGAATGGAAATGGAATGGAAAATCAACTTTATATGCCATAGCGAAATTTATTTTCTGGTCTGTAGGATAAAACTACCACCCCAAACATTACACCGGTACCCCATGATTTTAATTAACCCATTTTAAGCATTTAATATTTCTGTTTTAGTGCATTTATTTGACTTAATGGCCTGTTCACGTCAGCAATTTTGTTTTGCAATCGCATATGCTCGCATACAAGAACAACTGTTGAATTAAGAGATAAAATAAGAGCAAAACTTCTGTAAGTTCAAGTTGTATGCAACTTTAAGAAAAATTGTGTTGGCAAAAAGATCCCGACATGAATCAGGAATTCATGAAATCGTCAGCATTCAACTCAGCAATTGCTGAGTGGCAATGTAAATTAGAAAGGCTGAAAACCAATAAAATCTGACCTGGCTGAAAAAAGCTAGCCCTGTTCTTTTTTTTCACAGCTTTTTTCAGCCTGTTTTGTTCTTATTTTGTTCTTAATAGTAAGAACACAACTTGTTGTTATTGCAGTAAAATAAGTGTTTTTGTTTTGCTCTCTATAATTTGTTCATGGAAAATCAGGCAATCGTTAGCTTGAGGGAGTATTGGAAAATCACATCTGACTCAAGTTATATTTAGTTATGAAAACAATAACTTGAGTTTTCTTATTTTGTTCTTATTTTTCAGCAAAATATGGGGCTTGTGTTCTTATAAAAAAAGCACAACATGAAGTTTGCTAATTTTGTTACAAATACAGTACAGTAGGTGCAGATTTCCAGGTGGTGCAATGGTGCATTCACAACTGCAATATTTTGCTAAGTGTCAGGCCTCACCAGGAGGAAAAATGCTGCTTTGCGGTCATTTACTTGCCATAACTAATTTCACAATATACAAAAATATTGCAAATTAGTTACGACAAGCGAGTGATGTTCACATGTCAAGAAATGTTCTGCATGTGATAAATTACGTACATTAGTTAATGATGTCCCACGATTACGTGGCGTAGCTGATTTGTTCCAGGCATGCAATTTTAATAAGGTTTTATTTTTAGGCAATTATAACAAGTCTTGCTCAGCAAAGGCTGTTAATATATGGAGACAAGTGAAGGGACAGGTTAAACTTGTGAACCCACAACACAAAAACTAAAGTGTTTATACTACCGACTCTCTTAGTATTATTATATCTTGTCTCCAATAGCCAAAATAAATGCAGCTAAACAAACAAAGTTTAGCTCATGTTAATTGCAGCTCCCAAGACTGGGTAGTTGCTTAGGTGCATCAATGGAGGTACTTAAGGTTGTCTTGCTCATCCAATGCATCTTTGGCTCAGATAACCAAAAAAGGGCTATGCGTCATAGTTTAAAACTACTTCTTTTTGATGCTTTGGGTTATGGGCCTACAGGTCTGGGTAGCTGCTCTTCCCATATTAGGCAAGTCTGTTAGCCAAATTCAGGGGTCATGGTTCAGTAGTGGCTTGACTTGGGGTATTAAATAGGAGGTAGTCAGTCTGATTTAGTTTCTCACCTGTGGCTGCAATTGCTTGCATAATTTAAAACATGTACTTGTAAGTTTGACGGTTTCTATCTCTCCAGCCTAGCTACCACCAAATTTTCCTCAGTTTATTCTACTCATAAAAATTTAAATTTTCTCACTCCTAAGTTTGAGTTTTCATTGTGAACAACAGAACAGCAATTGAAAATAAGGTAATTTTGATTATTTTGTAAAATAAATATTAGATGTTGACTAATCAAACTTAAGAGGTTTTTGGGGGATTGGGACTAAATGTTTGCATGCAAGTAAAGCCTGTAATAATGACACTTGTATATTAATTTTTACAATAAAAGACAAACTTTTATAGTCAGCATTCTGTTCAGCACAGCCTTTCTAATTCAGATTTTTTCGCGTCGGAAAAATATTGCACTTTCATTATATTGTTTCACGTTGACATTTCAGGTCGGCTGACGTGAATTTTCGGGGTTTTTTATTTGTCTCGGCAATCCACAATTTCAAATCAGCAAAAACGGTGACATGAACTTTAATTTCGGTGTCTGACGTCGGCAAATTGCCTTTTAAATTCGAGCCTTTTTCTTCCAAGCCAGCTTGTTCATATTTAAACTACTTTAATTCTATTTAGGGTAAATAAACAAAATGCTCAGCAACCACTTTATGATCTTTATTAATTCTTACATTTAAGGAATACTCTCTATCGCCAATATAATCAGTATATATTTACGATAGATTCAAGGCAATTGAAGGATTCTATAAACTTTGAAAAATAATGTCATATGCAAAGAAAAAATTTGCCTCCACAAAATTTTTCCGACGTGAACTTAGTTTTTTTCAAATCACCTTGGCATTTGCTGTGTGCCAACGTGAATTAGAAAGGCTGCAGCAGTATGGAGGTGACAAAAAATCAAGATTTTGACAGCACCATCATTTCCAGCATGTTTTATTATTTAATATTGCCAAATTTTGTTAAAACAGAAATGAGCTTCATTCAGTAATTCGAATCTGGGAGACCAACCAGGACATGTGCTACAAGAAAAGCGGTGCTCTGTTTTGTACAAGGTATATTTAAAAATGAGACTGCAAAAATATCAGCTTTTATAAATTAATTCTCCTTCAGGGCATGATTTTAAAAAGTCTGATATACTTATGCAATCAATTGCATGCGAAAATCAATCTGCATGTACATGAGATTGCACAAATCATGTGACAAAGTTAAATTACAAAACCTAGGAATTTTGCACTGGTTCCTAAGCGGCTGAAGTAAGTAAGTTTTAAGTACATAGTACATAGTACATTTTTTAATTTTTGTAAGCTTGGATGTACTGGTATATATTTTTTACATTCTTTTAAGACAATTAGAGTTAACATTAAACTTGAAATTCTGATTT
>JASGCC010004197.1:0-20801 GCA_030067915.1 Hydractinia echinata | reverse complement strand
TACAGTGGAAAACGACTTGGGACGTCGTAGTCCATTGAGTGGAAGGAATAGACCGATGGTAACCTGCGCAGTCACGTGGAACACGTGATTTACGTGTAAGGCCTTTATTAGGCGGCAAAGGCCATATAACAGCTTTAGAGGCCTGTACACGTGTTGACGGTGTTGTAAGGCTATGCGCAATGGAAAACGACTTGGGACGTCGTAGTCCATTGAGTGTGGAAGGAATAGACCGATGGTAACCTGCGCAGCACGTGGAAGCACGTGATTTACGTGTAAGGCCTTTATTAGGCGGCAAAAGGCCATAAACAGCCTTTAGAGGCCTGTACACGTAGTTGACGGTGTTGTAAGGCTATGCGCAATGGAAAACGACTTGGACGTCGTAGTCCATTGAGTGTGGAAGGAATAGACCGATGGTAACCTGCGCAGCACGTGGAAGCACGTGATTTACGTGTAAGGCCTTTATTAGGCGGCAAAAGGCCATATAACAGCTTTAGAGGCCTGTACACGTAGTTGACGGTGTTGTAAGGCTATGGCGCATGGAAAACGACTTGGGACGTCGTAGTCCATTGAGTGTGGAAGGAATAGACCGATGGTAACCTGCGCAGCACGTGGAACACGTGATTTACGTGTAAGGCCTTTATTAGGCGGCAAAAGGCCATATAACAGCTTTAGAGGCCTGTACACGTAGTTGACGGTGTTGTAAGGCTATGGCGCAATGGAAAACGACTTGGGACGTCGTAGTCCATTGAGTGTGGAAGGAATAGACCGATGGTAACCTGCGCAGCACGTGGAACACGTGATTTACGTGTAAGGCCTTTATTAGGCGGCAAAAGGCCATATAACAGCATTTAGAGGCCTGTACACGTAGTTGACGGTGTTGTAAGGCTATGCGCAATGGAAAACGACTTGGGACGTCGTAGTCCATTGAGTGTGGAAGGAATAGACCGATGGTAACCTGCGCAGCACGTGGAACCACGTGATTTACGTGTAAGGCCTTTATTAGGCGGCAAAAGGCCATATAACAGCATTTAGAGGCCTGTACACGTGTTGACGGTGTTGTAAGGCTATGCGCAATGGAAAACGACTTGGGACGTCGTAGTCCATTGAGTGTGGAAGGAATAGACCGATGGTAACCTGCGCAGCACGTGGAACCACGTGATTTACGTGTAAGGCCTTTATTAGGCGGCAAAAGGCCATATAACAGCATTTAGAGGCCTGTACACGTAGTTGACGGTGTTGTAAGGCTATGACGCAATGGAAAACGACTTGGGACGTCGTAGTCCATTGAGTGTGGAAGGAATAGACCGATGGTAACCTGCGCAGCACGTGGAACACGTGATTTACGTGTAAGGCCTTTATTAGGCGGCAAAAGGCCATATAACAGCTTTAGAGGCCTGTACACGTAGTTGACGGTGTTGTAAGGCTATGGCGCAATGGAAAACGACTTGGGACGTCGTAGTCCATTGAGTGTGGAAGGAATAGACCGATGGTAACCTGCGCAGCACGTGGAACACGTGATTTACGTGTAAGGCCTTTATTAGGCGGCAAAAGGCCATATAACAGCTTTAGAGGCCTGTACACGTAGTTGACGGTGTTGTAAGGCTATGGCGCAATGGAAAACGACTTGGGACGTCGTAGTCCATTGAGTGTGGAAGGAATAGACCGATGGTAACCTGCGCAGCACGTGGAACACGTGATTTACGTGTAAGGCCTTTATTAGGCGGCAAAAGGCCATATAACAGCTTTAGAGGCCTGTACACGTAGTTGACGGTGTTGTAAGGCTATGGCGCAATGGAAAACGACTTGGGACGTCGTAGTCCATTGAGTGTGGAAGGAATAGACCGATGGTAACCTGCGCAGCACGTGGAACACGTGATTTACGTGTAAGGCCTTTATTAGGCGGCAAAAGGCCATATAACAGCTTTAGAGGCCTGTACACGTAGTTGACGGTGTTGTAAGGCTATGGCGCAATGGAAAACGACTTGGGACGTCGTAGTCCATTGAGTGTGGAAGGAATAGACCGATGGTAACCTGCGCAGCACGTGGAACCACGTGATTTACGTGTAAGGCCTTTATTAGGCGGCAAAAGGCCATATAACAGCTTTAGAGGCCTGTACACGTAGTTGACGGTGTTGTAAGGCTATGGCGCAATGGAAAACGACTTGGGACGTCGTAGTCCATTGAGTGTGGAAGGAATAGACCGATGGTAACCTGCGCAGCACGTGGAACCACGTGATTTACGTGTAAGGCCTTTATTAGGCGGCAAAAGGCCATATAACAGCTTTAGAGGCCTGTACACGTAGTTGACGGTGTTGTAAGGCTATGGCGCAATGGAAAACGACTTGGGACGTCGTAGTCCATTGAGTGTGGAAGGAATAGACCGATGGTAACCTGCGCAGCACGTGGAACACGTGATTTACGTGTAAGGCCTTTATTAGGCGGCAAAAGGCCATATAACAGCATTTAGAGGCCTGTACACGTAGTTGACGGTGTTGTAAGGCTATGGCGCAATGGAAAACGACTTGGGACGTCGTAGTCCATTGAGTGTGGAAGGAATAGACCGATGGTAACCTGCGCAGCACGTGGAACCACGTGATTTACGTGTAAGGCCTTTATTAGGCGGCAAAAGGCCATATAACAGCTTTAGAGGCCTGTACACGTAGTTGACGGTGTTGTAAGGCTATGGCGCAATGGAAAACGACTTGGGACGTCGTAGTCCATTGAGTGTGGAAGGAATAGACCGATGGTAACCTGCGCAGCACGTGGAACACGTGATTTACGTGTAAGGCCTTTATTAGGCGGCAAAAGGCCATATAACAGCTTTAGAGGCCTGTACACGTAGTTGACGGTGTTGTAAGGCTATGGCGCAATGGAAAACGACTTGGGACGTCGTAGTCCATTGAGTGTGGAAGGAATAGACCGATGGTAACCTGCGCAGCACGTGGAACACGTGATTTACGTGTAAGGCCTTTATTAGGCGGCAAAAGGCCATATAACAGCTTTAGAGGCCTGTACACGTAGTTGACGGTGTTGTAAGGCTATGGCGCAATGGAAAACGACTTGGGACGTCGTAGTCCATTGAGTGTGGAAGGAATAGACCGATGGTAACCTGCGCAGCACGTGGAACCACGTGATTTACGTGTAAGGCCTTTATTAGGCGGCAAAAGGCCATATAACAGCATTTAGAGGCCTGTACACGTAGTTGACGGTGTTGTAAGGCTATGGCGCAATGGAAAACGACTTGGGACGTCGTAGTCCATTGAGTGTGGAAGGAATAGACCGATGGTAACCTGCGCAGCACGTGGAACACGTGATTTACGTGTAAGGCCTTTATTAGGCGGCAAAAGGCCATATAACAGCTTTAGAGGCCTGTACACGTAGTTGACGGTGTTGTAAGGCTATGGCGCAATGGAAAACGACTTGGGACGTCGTAGTCCATTGAGTGTGGAAGGAATAGACCGATGGTAACCTGCGCAGCACGTGGAACCACGTGATTTACGTGTAAGGCCTTTATTAGGCGGCAAAAGGCCATATAACAGCTTTAGAGGCCTGTACACGTAGTTGACGGTGTTGTAAGGCTATGGCGCAATGGAAAACGACTTGGGACGTCGTAGTCCATTGAGTGTGGAAGGAATAGACCGATGGTAACCTGCGCAGCACGTGGAACCACGTGATTTACGTGTAAGGCCTTTATTAGGCGGCAAAAGGCCATATAACAGCTTTAGAGGCCTGTACACGTAGTTGACGGTGTTGTAAGGCTATGGCGCAATGGAAAACGACTTGGGACGTCGTAGTCCATTGAGTGTGGAAGGAATAGACCGATGGTAACCTGCGCAGCACGTGGAACCACGTGATTTACGTGTAAGGCCTTTATTAGGCGGCAAAAGGCCATATAACAGCTTTAGAGGCCTGTACACGTAGTTGACGGTGTTGTAAGGCTATGGCGCAATGGAAAACGACTTGGGACGTCGTAGTCCATTGAGTGTGGAAGGAATAGACCGATGGTAACCTGCGCAGCACGTGGAACCACGTGATTTACGTGTAAGGCCTTTATTAGGCGGCAAAAGGCCATATAACAGCTTTAGAGGCCTGTACACGTAGTTGACGGTGTTGTAAGGCTATGGCGCAATGGAAAACGACTTGGGACGTCGTAGTCCATTGAGTGTGGAAGGAATAGACCGATGGTAACCTGCGCAGCACGTGGAACCACGTGATTTACGTGTAAGGCCTTTATTAGGCGGCAAAAGGCCATATAACAGCTTTAGAGGCCTGTACACGTAGTTGACGGTGTTGTAAGGCTATGGCGCAATGGAAAACGACTTGGGACGTCGTAGTCCATTGAGTGTGGAAGGAATAGACCGATGGTAACCTGCGCAGCACGTGGAACCACGTGATTTACGTGTAAGGCCTTTATTAGGCGGCAAAAGGCCATATAACAGCTTTAGAGGCCTGTACACGTAGTTGACGGTGTTGTAAGGCTATGGCGCAATGGAAAACGACTTGGGACGTCGTAGTCCATTGAGTGTGGAAGGAATAGACCGATGGTAACCTGCGCAGCACGTGGAACCACGTGATTTACGTGTAAGGCCTTTATTAGGCGGCAAAAGGCCATATAACAGCTTTAGAGGCCTGTACACGTAGTTGACGGTGTTGTAAGGCTATGGCGCAATGGAAAACGACTTGGGACGTCGTAGTCCATTGAGTGTGGAAGGAATAGACCGATGGTAACCTGCGCAGCACGTGGAACCACGTGATTTACGTGTAAGGCCTTTATTAGGCGGCAAAAGGCCATATAACAGCTTTAGAGGCCTGTACACGTAGTTGACGGTGTTGTAAGGCTATGGCGCAATGGAAAACGACTTGGGACGTCGTAGTCCATTGAGTGTGGAAGGAATAGACCGATGGTAACCTGCGCAGCACGTGGAACCACGTGATTTACGTGTAAGGCCTTTATTAGGCGGCAAAAGGCCATATAACAGCTTTAGAGGCCTGTACACGTAGTTGACGGTGTTGTAAGGCTATGGCGCAATGGAAAACGACTTGGGACGTCGTAGTCCATTGAGTGTGGAAGGAATAGACCGATGGTAACCTGCGCAGCACGTGGAACCACGTGATTTACGTGTAAGGCCTTTATTAGGCGGCAAAAGGCCATATAACAGCTTTAGAGGCCTGTACACGTAGTTGACGGTGTTGTAAGGCTATGGCGCAATGGAAAACGACTTGGGACGTCGTAGTCCATTGAGTGTGGAAGGAATAGACCGATGGTAACCTGCGCAGCACGTGGAACCACGTGATTTACGTGTAAGGCCTTTATTAGGCGGCAAAAGGCCATATAACAGCATTTAGAGGCCTGTACACGTAGTTGACGGTGTTGTAAGGCTATGGCGCAATGGAAAACGACTTGGGACGTCGTAGTCCATTGAGTGTGGAAGGAATAGACCGATGGTAACCTGCGCAGCACGTGGAACCACGTGATTTACGTGTAAGGCCTTTATTAGGCGGCAAAAGGCCATATAACAGCTTTAGAGGCCTGTACACGTAGTTGACGGTGTTGTAAGGCTATGGCGCAATGGAAAACGACTTGGGACGTCGTAGTCCATTGAGTGTGGAAGGAATAGACCGATGGTAACCTGCGCAGCACGTGGAACCACGTGATTTACGTGTAAGGCCTTTATTAGGCGGCAAAAGGCCATATAACAGCTTTAGAGGCCTGTACACGTAGTTGACGGTGTTGTAAGGCTATGGCGCAATGGAAAACGACTTGGGACGTCGTAGTCCATTGAGTGTGGAAGGAATAGACCGATGGTAACCTGCGCAGCACGTGGAACCACGTGATTTACGTGTAAGGCCTTTATTAGGCGGCAAAAGGCCATATAACAGCTTTAGAGGCCTGTACACGTAGTTGACGGTGTTGTAAGGCTATGGCGCAATGGAAAACGACTTGGGACGTCGTAGTCCATTGAGTGTGGAAGGAATAGACCGATGGTAACCTGCGCAGCACGTGGAACCACGTGATTTACGTGTAAGGCCTTTATTAGGCGGCAAAAGGCCATATAACAGCTTTAGAGGCCTGTACACGTAGTTGACGGTGTTGTAAGGCTATGGCGCAATGGAAAACGACTTGGGACGTCGTAGTCCATTGAGTGTGGAAGGAATAGACCGATGGTAACCTGCGCAGCACGTGGAACCACGTGATTTACGTGTAAGGCCTTTATTAGGCGGCAAAAGGCCATATAACAGCTTTAGAGGCCTGTACACGTAGTTGACGGTGTTGTAAGGCTATGGCGCAATGGAAAACGACTTGGGACGTCGTAGTCCATTGAGTGTGGAAGGAATAGACCGATGGTAACCTGCGCAGCACGTGGAACCACGTGATTTACGTGTAAGGCCTTTATTAGGCGGCAAAAGGCCATATAACAGCTTTAGAGGCCTGTACACGTAGTTGACGGTGTTGTAAGGCTATGGCGCAATGGAAAACGACTTGGGACGTCGTAGTCCATTGAGTGTGGAAGGAATAGACCGATGGTAACCTGCGCAGCACGTGGAACCACGTGATTTACGTGTAAGGCCTTTATTAGGCGGCAAAAGGCCATATAACAGCTTTAGAGGCCTGTACACGTAGTTGACGGTGTTGTAAGGCTATGGCGCAATGGAAAACGACTTGGGACGTCGTAGTCCATTGAGTGTGGAAGGAATAGACCGATGGTAACCTGCGCAGCACGTGGAACCACGTGATTTACGTGTAAGGCCTTTATTAGGCGGCAAAAGGCCATATAACAGCTTTAGAGGCCTGTACACGTAGTTGACGGTGTTGTAAGGCTATGGCGCAATGGAAAACGACTTGGGACGTCGTAGTCCATTGAGTGTGGAAGGAATAGACCGATGGTAACCTGCGCAGCACGTGGAACCACGTGATTTACGTGTAAGGCCTTTATTAGGCGGCAAAAGGCCATATAACAGCTTTAGAGGCCTGTACACGTAGTTGACGGTGTTGTAAGGCTATGGCGCAATGGAAAACGACTTGGGACGTCGTAGTCCATTGAGTGTGGAAGGAATAGACCGATGGTAACCTGCGCAGCACGTGGAACCACGTGATTTACGTGTAAGGCCTTTATTAGGCGGCAAAAGGCCATATAACAGCTTTAGAGGCCTGTACACGTAGTTGACGGTGTTGTAAGGCTATGGCGCAATGGAAAACGACTTGGGACGTCGTAGTCCATTGAGTGTGGAAGGAATAGACCGATGGTAACCTGCGCAGCACGTGGAACCACGTGATTTACGTGTAAGGCCTTTATTAGGCGGCAAAAGGCCATATAACAGCTTTAGAGGCCTGTACACGTAGTTGACGGTGTTGTAAGGCTATGGCGCAATGGAAAACGACTTGGGACGTCGTAGTCCATTGAGTGTGGAAGGAATAGACCGATGGTAACCTGCGCAGCACGTGGAACCACGTGATTTACGTGTAAGGCCTTTATTAGGCGGCAAAAGGCCATATAACAGCTTTAGAGGCCTGTACACGTAGTTGACGGTGTTGTAAGGCTATGGCGCAATGGAAAACGACTTGGGACGTCGTAGTCCATTGAGTGTGGAAGGAATAGACCGATGGTAACCTGCGCAGCACGTGGAACCACGTGATTTACGTGTAAGGCCTTTATTAGGCGGCAAAAGGCCATATAACAGCTTTAGAGGCCTGTACACGTAGTTGACGGTGTTGTAAGGCTATGGCGCAATGGAAAACGACTTGGGACGTCGTAGTCCATTGAGTGTGGAAGGAATAGACCGATGGTAACCTGCGCAGCACGTGGAACCACGTGATTTACGTGTAAGGCCTTTATTAGGCGGCAAAAGGCCATATAACAGCTTTAGAGGCCTGTACACGTAGTTGACGGTGTTGTAAGGCTATGGCGCAATGGAAAACGACTTGGGACGTCGTAGTCCATTGAGTGTGGAAGGAATAGACCGATGGTAACCTGCGCAGCACGTGGAACACGTGATTTACGTGTAAGGCCTTTATTAGGCGGCAAAAGGCCATATAACAGCTTTAGAGGCCTGTACACGTAGTTGACGGTGTTGTAAGGCTATGGCGCAATGGAAAACGACTTGGGACGTCGTAGTCCATTGAGTGTGGAAGGAATAGACCGATGGTAACCTGCGCAGCACGTGGAACCACGTGATTTACGTGTAAGGCCTTTATTAGGCGGCAAAAGGCCATATAACAGCTTTAGAGGCCTGTACACGTAGTTGACGGTGTTGTAAGGCTATGGCGCAATGGAAAACGACTTGGGACGTCGTAGTCCATTGAGTGTGGAAGGAATAGACCGATGGTAACCTGCGCAGCACGTGGAACCACGTGATTTACGTGTAAGGCCTTTATTAGGCGGCAAAAGGCCATATAACAGCTTTAGAGGCCTGTACACGTAGTTGACGGTGTTGTAAGGCTATGGCGCAATGGAAAACGACTTGGGACGTCGTAGTCCATTGAGTGTGGAAGGAATAGACCGATGGTAACCTGCGCAGCACGTGGAACCACGTGATTTACGTGTAAGGCCTTTATTAGGCGGCAAAAGGCCATATAACAGCTTTAGAGGCCTGTACACGTAGTTGACGGTGTTGTAAGGCTATGGCGCAATGGAAAACGACTTGGGACGTCGTAGTCCATTGAGTGTGGAAGGAATAGACCGATGGTAACCTGCGCAGCACGTGGAACCACGTGATTTACGTGTAAGGCCTTTATTAGGCGGCAAAAGGCCATATAACAGCTTTAGAGGCCTGTACACGTAGTTGACGGTGTTGTAAGGCTATGGCGCAATGGAAAACGACTTGGGACGTCGTAGTCCATTGAGTGTGGAAGGAATAGACCGATGGTAACCTGCGCAGCACGTGGAACCACGTGATTTACGTGTAAGGCCTTTATTAGGCGGCAAAAGGCCATATAACAGCTTTAGAGGCCTGTACACGTAGTTGACGGTGTTGTAAGGCTATGGCGCAATGGAAAACGACTTGGGACGTCGTAGTCCATTGAGTGTGGAAGGAATAGACCGATGGTAACCTGCGCAGCACGTGGAACCACGTGATTTACGTGTAAGGCCTTTATTAGGCGGCAAAAGGCCATATAACAGCTTTAGAGGCCTGTACACGTAGTTGACGGTGTTGTAAGGCTATGGCGCAATGGAAAACGACTTGGGACGTCGTAGTCCATTGAGTGTGGAAGGAATAGACCGATGGTAACCTGCGCAGCACGTGGAACCACGTGATTTACGTGTAAGGCCTTTATTAGGCGGCAAAAGGCCATATAACAGCTTTAGAGGCCTGTACACGTAGTTGACGGTGTTGTAAGGCTATGGCGCAATGGAAAACGACTTGGGACGTCGTAGTCCATTGAGTGTGGAAGGAATAGACCGATGGTAACCTGCGCAGCACGTGGAACCACGTGATTTACGTGTAAGGCCTTTATTAGGCGGCAAAAGGCCATATAACAGCTTTAGAGGCCTGTACACGTAGTTGACGGTGTTGTAAGGCTATGGCGCAATGGAAAACGACTTGGGACGTCGTAGTCCATTGAGTGTGGAAGGAATAGACCGATGGTAACCTGCGCAGCACGTGGAACCACGTGATTTACGTGTAAGGCCTTTATTAGGCGGCAAAAGGCCATATAACAGCTTTAGAGGCCTGTACACGTAGTTGACGGTGTTGTAAGGCTATGGCGCAATGGAAAACGACTTGGGACGTCGTAGTCCATTGAGTGTGGAAGGAATAGACCGATGGTAACCTGCGCAGCACGTGGAACCACGTGATTTACGTGTAAGGCCTTTATTAGGCGGCAAAAGGCCATATAACAGCTTTAGAGGCCTGTACACGTAGTTGACGGTGTTGTAAGGCTATGGCGCAATGGAAAACGACTTGGGACGTCGTAGTCCATTGAGTGTGGAAGGAATAGACCGATGGTAACCTGCGCAGCACGTGGAACCACGTGATTTACGTGTAAGGCCTTTATTAGGCGGCAAAAGGCCATATAACAGCTTTAGAGGCCTGTACACGTAGTTGACGGTGTTGTAAGGCTATGGCGCAATGGAAAACGACTTGGGACGTCGTAGTCCATTGAGTGTGGAAGGAATAGACCGATGGTAACCTGCGCAGCACGTGGAACCACGTGATTTACGTGTAAGGCCTTTATTAGGCGGCAAAAGGCCATATAACAGCTTTAGAGGCCTGTACACGTAGTTGACGGTGTTGTAAGGCTATGGCGCAATGGAAAACGACTTGGGACGTCGTAGTCCATTGAGTGTGGAAGGAATAGACCGATGGTAACCTGCGCAGCACGTGGAACCACGTGATTTACGTGTAAGGCCTTTATTAGGCGGCAAAAGGCCATATAACAGCTTTAGAGGCCTGTACACGTAGTTGACGGTGTTGTAAGGCTATGGCGCAATGGAAAACGACTTGGGACGTCGTAGTCCATTGAGTGTGGAAGGAATAGACCGATGGTAACCTGCGCAGCACGTGGAACCACGTGATTTACGTGTAAGGCCTTTATTAGGCGGCAAAAGGCCATATAACAGCTTTAGAGGCCTGTACACGTAGTTGACGGTGTTGTAAGGCTATGGCGCAATGGAAAACGACTTGGGACGTCGTAGTCCATTGAGTGTGGAAGGAATAGACCGATGGTAACCTGCGCAGCACGTGGAACCACGTGATTTACGTGTAAGGCCTTTATTAGGCGGCAAAAGGCCATATAACAGCTTTAGAGGCCTGTACACGTAGTTGACGGTGTTGTAAGGCTATGGCGCAATGGAAAACGACTTGGGACGTCGTAGTCCATTGAGTGTGGAAGGAATAGACCGATGGTAACCTGCGCAGCACGTGGAACCACGTGATTTACGTGTAAGGCCTTTATTAGGCGGCAAAAGGCCATATAACAGCTTTAGAGGCCTGTACACGTAGTTGACGGTGTTGTAAGGCTATGGCGCAATGGAAAACGACTTGGGACGTCGTAGTCCATTGAGTGTGGAAGGAATAGACCGATGGTAACCTGCGCAGCACGTGGAACCACGTGATTTACGTGTAAGGCCTTTATTAGGCGGCAAAAGGCCATATAACAGCTTTAGAGGCCTGTACACGTAGTTGACGGTGTTGTAAGGCTATGGCGCAATGGAAAACGACTTGGGACGTCGTAGTCCATTGAGTGTGGAAGGAATAGACCGATGGTAACCTGCGCAGCACGTGGAACCACGTGATTTACGTGTAAGGCCTTTATTAGGCGGCAAAAGGCCATATAACAGCTTTAGAGGCCTGTACACGTAGTTGACGGTGTTGTAAGGCTATGGCGCAATGGAAAACGACTTGGGACGTCGTAGTCCATTGAGTGTGGAAGGAATAGACCGATGGTAACCTGCGCAGCACGTGGAACCACGTGATTTACGTGTAAGGCCTTTATTAGGCGGCAAAAGGCCATATAACAGCTTTAGAGGCCTGTACACGTAGTTGACGGTGTTGTAAGGCTATGGCGCAATGGAAAACGACTTGGGACGTCGTAGTCCATTGAGTGTGGAAGGAATAGACCGATGGTAACCTGCGCAGCACGTGGAACCACGTGATTTACGTGTAAGGCCTTTATTAGGCGGCAAAAGGCCATATAACAGCTTTAGAGGCCTGTACACGTAGTTGACGGTGTTGTAAGGCTATGGCGCAATGGAAAACGACTTGGGACGTCGTAGTCCATTGAGTGTGGAAGGAATAGACCGATGGTAACCTGCGCAGCACGTGGAACCACGTGATTTACGTGTAAGGCCTTTATTAGGCGGCAAAAGGCCATATAACAGCTTTAGAGGCCTGTACACGTAGTTGACGGTGTTGTAAGGCTATGGCGCAATGGAAAACGACTTGGGACGTCGTAGTCCATTGAGTGTGGAAGGAATAGACCGATGGTAACCTGCGCAGCACGTGGAACCACGTGATTTACGTGTAAGGCCTTTATTAGGCGGCAAAAGGCCATATAACAGCTTTAGAGGCCTGTACACGTAGTTGACGGTGTTGTAAGGCTATGGCGCAATGGAAAACGACTTGGGACGTCGTAGTCCATTGAGTGTGGAAGGAATAGACCGATGGTAACCTGCGCAGCACGTGGAACCACGTGATTTACGTGTAAGGCCTTTATTAGGCGGCAAAAGGCCATATAACAGCTTTAGAGGCCTGTACACGTAGTTGACGGTGTTGTAAGGCTATGGCGCAATGGAAAACGACTTGGGACGTCGTAGTCCATTGAGTGTGGAAGGAATAGACCGATGGTAACCTGCGCAGCACGTGGAACCACGTGATTTACGTGTAAGGCCTTTATTAGGCGGCAAAAGGCCATATAACAGCTTTAGAGGCCTGTACACGTAGTTGACGGTGTTGTAAGGCTATGGCGCAATGGAAAACGACTTGGGACGTCGTAGTCCATTGAGTGTGGAAGGAATAGACCGATGGTAACCTGCGCAGCACGTGGAACCACGTGATTTACGTGTAAGGCCTTTATTAGGCGGCAAAAGGCCATATAACAGCTTTAGAGGCCTGTACACGTAGTTGACGGTGTTGTAAGGCTATGGCGCAATGGAAAACGACTTGGGACGTCGTAGTCCATTGAGTGTGGAAGGAATAGACCGATGGTAACCTGCGCAGCACGTGGAACCACGTGATTTACGTGTAAGGCCTTTATTAGGCGGCAAAAGGCCATATAACAGCTTTAGAGGCCTGTACACGTAGTTGACGGTGTTGTAAGGCTATGGCGCAATGGAAAACGACTTGGGACGTCGTAGTCCATTGAGTGTGGAAGGAATAGACCGATGGTAACCTGCGCAGCACGTGGAACCACGTGATTTACGTGTAAGGCCTTTATTAGGCGGCAAAAGGCCATAAACCTTTAGAGGCCTGTACACGTAGTTGACGGTGTTGTAAGGCTATGGCGCAATGGAAAACGACTTGGGACGTCGTAGTCCATTGAGTGTGGAAGGAATAGACCGATGGTAACCTGCGCAGCACGTGGAACCACGTGATTTACGTGTAAGGCCTTTATTAGGCGGCAAAAGGCCATATAACAGCTTTAGAGGCCTGTACACGTAGTTGACGGTGTTGTAAGGCTATGGCGCAATGGAAAACGACTTGGGACGTCGTAGTCCATTGAGTGTGGAAGGAATAGACCGATGGTAACCTGCGCAGCACGTGGAACCACGTGATTTACGTGTAAGGCCTTTATTAGGCGGCAAAAGGCCATATAACAGCTTTAGAGGCCTGTACACGTAGTTGACGGTGTTGTAAGGCTATGGCGCAATGGAAAACGACTTGGGACGTCGTAGTCCATTGAGTGTGGAAGGAATAGACCGATGGTAACCTGCGCAGCACGTGGAACCACGTGATTTACGTGTAAGGCCTTTATTAGGCGGCAAAAGGCCATATAACAGCTTTAGAGGCCTGTACACGTAGTTGACGGTGTTGTAAGGCTATGGCGCAATGGAAAACGACTTGGGACGTCGTAGTCCATTGAGTGTGGAAGGAATAGACCGATGGTAACCTGCGCAGCACGTGGAACCACGTGATTTACGTGTAAGGCCTTTATTAGGCGGCAAAAGGCCATATAACAGCTTTAGAGGCCTGTACACGTAGTTGACGGTGTTGTAAGGCTATGGCGCAATGGAAAACGACTTGGGACGTCGTAGTCCATTGAGTGTGGAAGGAATAGACCGATGGTAACCTGCGCAGCACGTGGAACCACGTGATTTACGTGTAAGGCCTTTATTAGGCGGCAAAAGGCCATATAACAGCTTTAGAGGCCTGTACACGTAGTTGACGGTGTTGTAAGGCTATGGCGCAATGGAAAACGACTTGGGACGTCGTAGTCCATTGAGTGTGGAAGGAATAGACCGATGGTAACCTGCGCAGCACGTGGAACCACGTGATTTACGTGTAAGGCCTTTATTAGGCGGCAAAAGGCCATATAACAGCTTTAGAGGCCTGTACACGTAGTTGACGGTGTTGTAAGGCTATGGCGCAATGGAAAACGACTTGGGACGTCGTAGTCCATTGAGTGTGGAAGGAATAGACCGATGGTAACCTGCGCAGCACGTGGAACCACGTGATTTACGTGTAAGGCCTTTATTAGGCGGCAAAAGGCCATATAACAGCTTTAGAGGCCTGTACACGTAGTTGACGGTGTTGTAAGGCTATGGCGCAATGGAAAACGACTTGGGACGTCGTAGTCCATTGAGTGTGGAAGGAATAGACCGATGGTAACCTGCGCAGCACGTGGAACCACGTGATTTACGTGTAAGGCCTTTATTAGGCGGCAAAAGGCCATATAACAGCTTTAGAGGCCTGTACACGTAGTTGACGGTGTTGTAAGGCTATGGCGCAATGGAAAACGACTTGGGACGTCGTAGTCCATTGAGTGTGGAAGGAATAGACCGATGGTAACCTGCGCAGCACGTGGAACCACGTGATTTACGTGTAAGGCCTTTATTAGGCGGCAAAAGGCCATATAACAGCTTTAGAGGCCTGTACACGTAGTTGACGGTGTTGTAAGGCTATGGCGCAATGGAAAACGACTTGGGACGTCGTAGTCCATTGAGTGTGGAAGGAATAGACCGATGGTAACCTGCGCAGCACGTGGAACCACGTGATTTACGTGTAAGGCCTTTATTAGGCGGCAAAAGGCCATATAACAGCTTTAGAGGCCTGTACACGTAGTTGACGGTGTTGTAAGGCTATGGCGCAATGGAAAACGACTTGGGACGTCGTAGTCCATTGAGTGTGGAAGGAATAGACCGATGGTAACCTGCGCAGCACGTGGAACCACGTGATTTACGTGTAAGGCCTTTATTAGGCGGCAAAAGGCCATATAACAGCTTTAGAGGCCTGTACACGTAGTTGACGGTGTTGTAAGGCTATGGCGCAATGGAAAACGACTTGGGACGTCGTAGTCCATTGAGTGTGGAAGGAATAGACCGATGGTAACCTGCGCAGCACGTGGAACCACGTGATTTACGTGTAAGGCCTTTATTAGGCGGCAAAAGGCCATATAACAGCTTTAGAGGCCTGTACACGTAGTTGACGGTGTTGTAAGGCTATGGCGCAATGGAAAACGACTTGGGACGTCGTAGTCCATTGAGTGTGGAAGGAATAGACCGATGGTAACCTGCGCAGCACGTGGAACCACGTGATTTACGTGTAAGGCCTTTATTAGGCGGCAAAAGGCCATATAACAGCTTTAGAGGCCTGTACACGTAGTTGACGGTGTTGTAAGGCTATGGCGCAATGGAAAACGACTTGGGACGTCGTAGTCCATTGAGTGTGGAAGGAATAGACCGATGGTAACCTGCGCAGCACGTGGAACCACGTGATTTACGTGTAAGGCCTTTATTAGGCGGCAAAAGGCCATATAACAGCTTTAGAGGCCTGTACACGTAGTTGACGGTGTTGTAAGGCTATGGCGCAATGGAAAACGACTTGGGACGTCGTAGTCCATTGAGTGTGGAAGGAATAGACCGATGGTAACCTGCGCAGCACGTGGAACCACGTGATTTACGTGTAAGGCCTTTATTAGGCGGCAAAAGGCCATATAACAGCTTTAGAGGCCTGTACACGTAGTTGACGGTGTTGTAAGGCTATGGCGCAATGGAAAACGACTTGGGACGTCGTAGTCCATTGAGTGTGGAAGGAATAGACCGATGGTAACCTGCGCAGCACGTGGAACCACGTGATTTACGTGTAAGGCCTTTATTAGGCGGCAAAAGGCCATATAACAGCTTTAGAGGCCTGTACACGTAGTTGACGGTGTTGTAAGGCTATGGCGCAATGGAAAACGACTTGGGACGTCGTAGTCCATTGAGTGTGGAAGGAATAGACCGATGGTAACCTGCGCAGCACGTGGAACCACGTGATTTACGTGTAAGGCCTTTATTAGGCGGCAAAAGGCCATATAACAGCTTTAGAGGCCTGTACACGTAGTTGACGGTGTTGTAAGGCTATGGCGCAATGGAAAACGACTTGGGACGTCGTAGTCCATTGAGTGTGGAAGGAATAGACCGATGGTAACCTGCGCAGCACGTGGAACCACGTGATTTACGTGTAAGGCCTTTATTAGGCGGCAAAAGGCCATATAACAGCTTTAGAGGCCTGTACACGTAGTTGACGGTGTTGTAAGGCTATGGCGCAATGGAAAACGACTTGGGACGTCGTAGTCCATTGAGTGTGGAAGGAATAGACCGATGGTAACCTGCGCAGCACGTGGAACCACGTGATTTACGTGTAAGGCCTTTATTAGGCGGCAAAAGGCCATATAACAGCTTTAGAGGCCTGTACACGTAGTTGACGGTGTTGTAAGGCTATGGCGCAATGGAAAACGACTTGGGACGTCGTAGTCCATTGAGTGTGGAAGGAATAGACCGATGGTAACCTGCGCAGCACGTGGAACCACGTGATTTACGTGTAAGGCCTTTATTAGGCGGCAAAAGGCCATATAACAGCTTTAGAGGCCTGTACACGTAGTTGACGGTGTTGTAAGGCTATGGCGCAATGGAAAACGACTTGGGACGTCGTAGTCCATTGAGTGTGGAAGGAATAGACCGATGGTAACCTGCGCAGCACGTGGAACCACGTGATTTACGTGTAAGGCCTTTATTAGGCGGCAAAAGGCCATATAACAGCTTTAGAGGCCTGTACACGTAGTTGACGGTGTTGTAAGGCTATGGCGCAATGGAAAACGACTTGGGACGTCGTAGTCCATTGAGTGTGGAAGGAATAGACCGATGGTAACCTGCGCAGCACGTGGAACCACGTGATTTACGTGTAAGGCCTTTATTAGGCGGCAAAAGGCCATATAACAGCTTTAGAGGCCTGTACACGTAGTTGACGGTGTTGTAAGGCTATGGCGCAATGGAAAACGACTTGGGACGTCGTAGTCCATTGAGTGTGGAAGGAATAGACCGATGGTAACCTGCGCAGCACGTGGAACCACGTGATTTACGTGTAAGGCCTTTATTAGGCGGCAAAAGGCCATATAACAGCTTTAGAGGCCTGTACACGTAGTTGACGGTGTTGTAAGGCTATGGCGCAATGGAAAACGACTTGGGACGTCGTAGTCCATTGAGTGTGGAAGGAATAGACCGATGGTAACCTGCGCAGCACGTGGAACCACGTGATTTACGTGTAAGGCCTTTATTAGGCGGCAAAAGGCCATATAACAGCTTTAGAGGCCTGTACACGTAGTTGACGGTGTTGTAAGGCTATGGCGCAATGGAAAACGACTTGGGACGTCGTAGTCCATTGAGTGTGGAAGGAATAGACCGATGGTAACCTGCGCAGCACGTGGAACCACGTGATTTACGTGTAAGGCCTTTATTAGGCGGCAAAAGGCCATATAACAGCTTTAGAGGCCTGTACACGTAGTTGACGGTGTTGTAAGGCTATGGCGCAATGGAAAACGACTTGGGACGTCGTAGTCCATTGAGTGTGGAAGGAATAGACCGATGGTAACCTGCGCAGCACGTGGAACCACGTGATTTACGTGTAAGGCCTTTATTAGGCGGCAAAAGGCCATATAACAGCTTTAGAGGCCTGTACACGTAGTTGACGGTGTTGTAAGGCTATGGCGCAATGGAAAACGACTTGGGACGTCGTAGTCCATTGAGTGTGGAAGGAATAGACCGATGGTAACCTGCGCAGCACGTGGAACCACGTGATTTACGTGTAAGGCCTTTATTAGGCGGCAAAAGGCCATATAACAGCTTTAGAGGCCTGTACACGTAGTTGACGGTGTTGTAAGGCTATGGCGCAATGGAAAACGACTTGGGACGTCGTAGTCCATTGAGTGTGGAAGGAATAGACCGATGGTAACCTGCGCAGCACGTGGAACCACGTGATTTACGTGTAAGGCCTTTATTAGGCGGCAAAAGGCCATATAACAGCTTTAGAGGCCTGTACACGTAGTTGACGGTGTTGTAAGGCTATGGCGCAATGGAAAACGACTTGGGACGTCGTAGTCCATTGAGTGTGGAAGGAATAGACCGATGGTAACCTGCGCAGCACGTGGAACCACGTGATTTACGTGTAAGGCCTTTATTAGGCGGCAAAAGGCCATATAACAGCTTTAGAGGCCTGTACACGTAGTTGACGGTGTTGTAAGGCTATGGCGCAATGGAAAACGACTTGGGACGTCGTAGTCCATTGAGTGTGGAAGGAATAGACCGATGGTAACCTGCGCAGCACGTGGAACCACGTGATTTACGTGTAAGGCCTTTATTAGGCGGCAAAAGGCCATATAACAGCTTTAGAGGCCTGTACACGTAGTTGACGGTGTTGTAAGGCTATGGCGCAATGGAAAACGACTTGGGACGTCGTAGTCCATTGAGTGTGGAAGGAATAGACCGATGGTAACCTGCGCAGCACGTGGAACCACGTGATTTACGTGTAAGGCCTTTATTAGGCGGCAAAAGGCCATATAACAGCTTTAGAGGCCTGTACACGTAGTTGACGGTGTTGTAAGGCTATGGCGCAATGGAAAACGACTTGGGACGTCGTAGTCCATTGAGTGTGGAAGGAATAGACCGATGGTAACCTGCGCAGCACGTGGAACCACGTGATTTACGTGTAAGGCCTTTATTAGGCGGCAAAAGGCCATATAACAGCCTTTAGAGGCCTGTACACGTAGTTGACGGTGTTGTAAGGCTATGGCGCAATGGAAAACGACTTGGGACGTCGTAGTCCATTGAGTGTGGAAGGAATAGACCGATGGTAACCTGCGCAGCACGTGGAACCACGTGATTTACGTGTAAGGCCTTTATTAGGCGGCAAAAGGCCATATAACAGCTTTAGAGGCCTGTACACGTAGTTGACGGTGTTGTAAGGCTATGGCGCAATGGAAAACGACTTGGGACGTCGTAGTCCATTGAGTGTGGAAGGAATAGACCGATGGTAACCTGCGCAGCACGTGGAACCACGTGATTTACGTGTAAGGCCTTTATTAGGCGGCAAAAGGCCATATAACAGCTTTAGAGGCCTGTACACGTAGTTGACGGTGTTGTAAGGCTATGGCGCAATGGAAAACGACTTGGGACGTCGTAGTCCATTGAGTGTGGAAGGAATAGACCGATGGTAACCTGCGCAGCACGTGGAACCACGTGATTTACGTGTAAGGCCTTTATTAGGCGGCAAAAGGCCATATAACAGCTTTAGAGGCCTGTACACGTAGTTGACGGTGTTGTAAGGCTATGGCGCAATGGAAAACGACTTGGGACGTCGTAGTCCATTGAGTGTGGAAGGAATAGACCGATGGTAACCTGCGCAGCACGTGGAACCACGTGATTTACGTGTAAGGCCTTTATTAGGCGGCAAAAGGCCATATAACAGCCTTTAGAGGCCTGTACACGTAGTTGACGGTGTTGTAAGGCTATGGCGCAATGGAAAACGACTTGGGACGTCGTAGTCCATTGAGTGTGGAAGGAATAGACCGATGGTAACCTGCGCAGCACGTGGAACCACGTGATTTACGTGTAAGGCCTTTATTAGGCGGCAAAAGGCCATATAACAGCTTTAGAGGCCTGTACACGTAGTTGACGGTGTTGTAAGGCTATGGCGCAATGGAAAACGACTTGGGACGTCGTAGTCCATTGAGTGTGGAAGGAATAGACCGATGGTAACCTGCGCAGCACGTGGAACCACGTGATTTACGTGTAAGGCCTTTATTAGGCGGCAAAAGGCCATATAACAGCTTTAGAGGCCTGTACACGTAGTTGACGGTGTTGTAAGGCTATGGCGCAATGGAAAACGACTTGGGACGTCGTAGTCCATTGAGTGTGGAAGGAATAGACCGATGGTAACCTGCGCAGCACGTGGAACCACGTGATTTACGTGTAAGGCCTTTATTAGGCGGCAAAAGGCCATATAACAGCTTTAGAGGCCTGTACACGTAGTTGACGGTGTTGTAAGGCTATGGCGCAATGGAAAACGACTTGGGACGTCGTAGTCCATTGAGTGTGGAAGGAATAGACCGATGGTAACCTGCGCAGCACGTGGAACCACGTGATTTACGTGTAAGGCCTTTATTAGGCGGCAAAAGGCCATATAACAGCCTTTAGAGGCCTGTACACGTAGTTGACGGTGTTGTAAGGCTATGGCGCAATGGAAAACGACTTGGGACGTCGTAGTCCATTGAGTGTGGAAGGAATAGACCGATGGTAACCTGCGCAGGCACGTGGAACCACGTGATTTACGTGTAAGGCCTTTATTAGGCGGCAAAAGGCCATATAACAGCTTTAGAGGCCTGTACACGTAGTTGACGGTGTTGTAAGGCTATGGCGCAATGGAAAACGACTTGGGACGTCGTAGTCCATTGAGTGTGGAAGGAATAGACCGATGGTAACCTGCGCAGCACGTGGAACCACGTGATTTACGTGTAAGGCCTTTATTAGGCGGCAAAAGGCCATATAACAGCTTTAGAGGCCTGTACACGTAGTTGACGGTGTTGTAAGGCTATGGCGCAATGGAAAACGACTTGGGACGTCGTAGTCCATTGAGTGTGGAAGGAATAGACCGATGGTAACCTGCGCAGCACGTGGAAGCACGTGATTTACGTGTAAGGCCTTTATTAGGCGGCAAAAGGCCATATAACAGCCTTTAGAGGCCTGTACACGTAGTTGACGGTGTTGTAAGGCTATGGCGCAATGGAAAACGACTTGGGACGTCGTAGTCCATTGAGTGTGGAAGGAATAGACCGATGGTAACCTGCGCAGCACGTGGAACCACGTGATTTACGTGTAAGGCCTTTATTAGGC
>JASGCC010004196.1:0-20805 GCA_030067915.1 Hydractinia echinata | reverse complement strand
GCGCGCGCTAACGGCTAGGATTGGTCCCACAGTAAAAAATGATTTATTTATCTAAATTTTTAAATAAAGCGCTACCACAGCGCCCAGTGTAATTGCTGAGTTCCAGCAATCATTTCAAATTAAGAAGAATGTTATTTCTTGAGTCCATTGTCTCATTTTCGCATTTATCAGGTCAAAGTCCAAAATCAGTTCAATAGTCCCACAGTCAATCGTTTCACTGTTAAAAGCGATGCAACTCAAACGGATTGATACCGTTAGAAAGTCAATGAAATGTAGTTTTTGAAACTGTCTCTATTTCTTCAGCGCGCGCTAACGGCTAGGATTGGTCCCACAGTAAAAATGACTTATTTATCTAATTTTTAAATAAAGCGCTACCACAGCGCCCAGTGTAATTGCTGAGTTCCAGCAATCATTTCAAATTAAGAAGAATGTTATTTCTTGTAGTCCATTGTCTCATTTTCGCATTTATCAGGTCAAAGTCCAAAATCAGTTCAATTAAGTCCCACAGTCAATCGTTTCACTGTTAAAAGCGATGCAACCTAGTAATATCAGAAAAATATCGCTAAATACATGTTGGTACGAATATGTGACGCAACCGTTGTAACTCAAACGGATTGATACCGTTAGAAAGTCAATGAAATGTAGTTTTTGAAACTGTCTCTATTTCTTCAGCGCGCGCTAACGGCTAGGATTGGTCCCACAGTAAAAAATGACTTATTTATCTAAATTTTTAAATAAAGCGCTACCACAGCGCCCAGTGTAATTGCTGAGTTCCAGCAATCATGTCAAATTAAGAAGAATGTTATTTCTTGGAGTCCAATTGTCTCATTTATCACATTTATAAGGTCAAAGTCCAAAATCAGTTCAATTAGTCCCACAGTCAATCGTTTCACTGTTAAAAGCGATGCAACCTAGTAATATCAGAAAAATATCGCTAAATACATGTTGGTACGAATATGTGACGCAACCGTTGTAACTCAAACGGATTGATACCGTTAGAAAGTCAATGAAATGTAGTTTTTGAAACTGTCTCTATTTCTTCAGCGCGCGCTAACGGCTAGGATTGGTCCCACAGTAAAAATGACTTATTTATCTAAATTTTTAAATAAAGCGCTACCACAGCGCCCAGTGTAATTGCTGAGTTCCAGCAATCATGTCAAATTAAGAAGAATGTTATTTCTTGGAGTCCAATTGTCTCATTTATCACATTTATAAGGTCAAAGTCCAAAATCAGTTCAATAAGTCCCACAGTCAATCGTTTCACTGTTAAAAGCGATGCAACTCAAACGGATTGATACCGTTAGAAAGTCAATGAAATGTAGTTTTTGAAACTGTCTCTATTTCTTCAGCGCGCGCTAACGGCTAGGATTGGTCCCACAGTAAAAATGACTTATTTATCTAAATTTTTAAATAAAGCGCTACCACAGCGCCCAGTGTAATTGCTGAGTTCCAGCAATCATGTCAAATTAAGAAGAATGTTATTTCTTGGAGTCCAATTGTCTCATTTATCACATTTATAAGGTCAAAGTCCAAAATCAGTTCAATTAAGTCCCACAGTCAATCGTTTCACTGTTAAAAGCGATGCAACTCAAACGGATTGATACCGTTAGAAAGTCAATGAAATGTAGTTTTTGAAACTGTCTCTATTTCTTCAGCGCGCGCTAACGCTAGGATTGGTCCCACAGTAAAAAATGACTTATTTATCTAAATTTTTAAATAAAGCGCTACCACAGCGCCCAGTGTAATTGCTGATTGCTGAGTCCAGCAATCATTCAAATTAAGAAGAATGTTATTTCTTGTAGTCCAGTTGTCTAATTTTTCGCATTTATAGGTCAAAGTCCAAAATCAGTTCAATTAAGTCCCACAGTCAATCGTTTCACTGTTAAAAGCGATGCAACCTAGTATTATCAGAAAATATCGCTAAATACATGTTGGTACGAATATGTGACGCAACGTTGTAACCCAAACGGACTGATACCGTTAGAAAGTCAATGAAATGTGTTTTTGAAACTGTCTCTATTTCTTCAGCGCGCGCTAACGGCTAGGATTGGTCCCACAGTAAAAAATGACTTATTTATCTAAATCTTTAAATAAAGCGCTACCACAGCGCCCAGTGTAATTCGCTGATTCCAATCATGTCAAATTAAGAAAGAATGTTATTTCTTGGAGTCCAATTGTCTCATTTATCACATTTATAAGGTCAAAGTCCAAAATCAGTTCAATTAGTCCCACAGTCAATCGTTTCACTGTTAAAAGCGATGCAACCTAGTAATATCAGAAAAATATCGCTAAATACATTTGGTACGAATATGTGACGCAACCGTTGTAACTCAAACGGATTGATACCGTTAGAAAGTCAATGAAATGTAGTTTTTGAAACTGTCTCTATTTCTTCAGCGCGCGCTAACCGCTAGGATTGGTCCCACAGTAAAAATGACTTATTTATCTAAATTTTAAATAAAGCGCTACCAAGCGCCCAGTGTAATTGCTGAGTTCCAGCAATCATGTCAAATTAAGAAGAATGTTATTTCTTGGAGTCCAATTGTCTCATTTATCACATTTATAAGGTCAAAGTCCAAAATCAGTTCAATAAGCCCATAGTCAATCGTTTCACTGTTAAAAGCGATGCAACTCAAACGGATTGATACCGTTAGAAAGTCAATGAAATGTAGTTTTTGAAACTGTCTCTATTTCTTTAGCGCGCGCTAACGGCTAGGATTGGTCCCACAGTAAAAATGACTTATTTATCTAAATTTTTAAATAAAGCGCTACCACAGCGCCCAGTGTAATTGCTGAGTTCCAGCAATCATTCAAATTAAGAAGAATGTTATTTCTTGGAGTCCAATTGTCTCATTTTCACATTTATAAGGTCAAAGTCCAAAATCAGTTCAATTAAGTCCCACAGTCAATCGTTTCACTGTTAAAAGCGATGCAACCTAGTAATATCAGAAAATATCGCTAAATACATGTTGGTACGAATATGTGACGCAACCGTTGTAACTCAAACGGATTGATACCGTTAGAAAGTCAATGAAATGTAGTTTTTGAAACTGTCTCTATTTCTTCAGCGCGCGCTAACGGCTAGGATTGGTCCCACAGTAAAATGACTTATTTATCTAAATTTTTAAATAAAGCGCTACCACAGCGCCCAGTGTAATTGCTGAGTTCCAGCAATCATTCAAATTAAGAAGAATGTTATTTCTTGAGTCCAATTGTCTCATTTATCACATTTATAAGGTCAAAGTCCAAAATCAGTTCAATTAAGTCCCACAGTCAATCGTTTCACTGTTAAAAGCGATGCAACCTAGTAATATCAGAAAAATATCGCTAAATACATGTTGGTACGAATATGTGACGCAACCGTTGTAACTCAAACGGATTGATACCGTTAGAAAGTCAATGAAATGTATTTTTGAACTGTCTCTATTTCTTCAGCGCGCGCTAACGGCTAGGATTGGTCCCACAGTAAAAATGACTTATTTATCTAAATTTTTAAATAAAGCGCTACCACAGCGCCCAGTGTAATTGCTGAGTTCCAGCAATCATGTCAAATTAAGAAGAATGTTATTTCTTGGAGTCCAATTGTCTCATTTATCACATTTATAAGGTCAAAGTCCAAAATCAGTTCAATTAAGTCCCACAGTCAATCGTTTCACTGTTAAAAGCGATGCAACCTAGTAATATCAGAAAAATATCGCTAAATACATGTTGGTACGAATATGTGACGCAACCGTTGTAACTCAAACGGATTGATACCGTTAGAAAGTCAATGAAATGTAGTTTTTGAAACTGTCTCTATTTCTTAGCGCGCGCTAACGGCTAGGATTGGTCCCACAGTAAAAAATGACTTATTTATCTAAATTTTTAAATAAAGCGCTACCACAGCGCCCAGTGTAATTGCTGAGTTCCAGCAATCATGTCAAATTAAGAAGAATGTTATTTCTTGGAGTCCAATTGTCTCATTTATCACATTTATAAGGTCAAAGTCCAAAATCAGTTCAATCAAGTCCCACAGTCAATCGTTTCACTGTTAAAAGCGATGCAACCGAAAACGGATTGATACCGTTAGAAAGTCAATGAAATGTAGTTTTTGAATCTGTCTCTATTTCTTTATCGCGCGCTAACGGCTAGGATTGGTCCCACAGTAAAAAATGATTTATTTATCTAAATTTTTAAATAAAGCGCTACCACAGCGCCCAGTGTAATTGCTGAGTTCCAGCAATCATGTCAAATTAAGAAGAATGTTATTTCTTGGAGTCCAATTGTCTCATTTATCACATTTATAAGGTCAAAGTCCAAAATCAGTTCAATAAAGTCCCACAGTCAATCGTTTCACTGTTAAAAGCGATGCAACCTAGTAATATCAGAAAAATATCGCTAAATACATGTTGGTACGAATATGTGACGCAACCGTTGTAACTCAAACGGATTGATACCGTTAGAAAGTCAATGAAATGTAGTTTTTGAAACTGTCTCTATTTCTTCAGCGCGCGCTAACGGCTAGGATTGGTCCCACAGTAAAAATGACTTATTTATCTAAATTTTTAAATAAAGCGCTACCACAGCGCCCAGTGTAATTGCTGAGTTCCAGCAATCATGTCAAATTAAGAAGAATGTTATTTCTTGGAGTCCAATTGTCTCATTTATCACATTTATAAGGTCAAAGTCCAAAATCAGTTCAATTAAGTCCCACAGTCAATCGTTTCACTGTTAAAAGCGATGCAACCTAGTAATATCAGAAAAATATCGCTAAATACATGTTGGTACGAATATGTGACGCAACCGTTGTAACTCAAACGGATTGATACCGTTAGAAAGTCAATGAAATGTAGTTTTTGAAACTGTCTCTATTTCTTTAGCGCGCGCTAACGGCTAGGATTGGTCCCACAGTAAAAAATGACTTATTTATCTAAATTTTTAAATAAAGCGCTACCACAGCGCCCAGTGTAATTGCTGAGTTCCAGCAATCATGTCAAATTAAGAAGAATGTTATTTCTTGGAGTCCAATTGTCTCATTTATCACATTTATAAGGTCAAAGTCCAAAATCAGTTCAATAAGTCCCACAGTCAATCGTTTCACTGTTAAAAGCGATGCAACCGAAACGGATTGATACCGTTAGAAAGTCAATGAAATGTAGTTTTTGAATCTGTCTCTATTTCTTTAGCGCGCGCTAACGGCTAGGATTGGTCCCACAGTAAAAAATGATTTATTTATCTAAATTTTTAAATAAAGCGCTACCACAGCGCCCAGTGTAATTGCTGAGTTCCAGCAATCATGTCAAATTAAGAAGAATGTTATTTCTTGGAGTCCAATTGTCTCATTTATCACATTTATAAGGTCAAAGTCCAAAATCAGTTCAATAAGTCCCACAGTCAATCGTTTCACTGTTAAAAGCGATGCAACCTAGTAATATCAGAAAAATATCGCTAAATACATGTTGGTACGAATATGTGACGCAACCGTTGTAACTCAAACGGATTGATACCGTTAGAAAGTCAATGAAATGTAGTTTTTGAACTGTCTCTATTTCTTCAGCGCGCGCTAACGGCTAGGATTGGTCCCACAGTAAAAATGACTTATTTATCTAAATTTTTAAATAAAGCGCTACCACAGCGCCCAGTGTAATTGCTGAGTTCCAGCAATCATGTCAAATTAAGAAGAATGTTATTTCTTGGAGTCCAATTGTCTCATTTATCACATTTATAAGGTCAAAGTCCAAAATCAGTTCAATTAAGTCCCACAGTCAATCGTTTCACTGTTAAAAGCGATGCAACCTAGTAATATCAGAAAAATATCGCTAAATACATGTTGGTACGAATATGTGACGCAACCGTTGTAACTCAAACGGATTGATACCCTTAGAAAGTCAATGAAATGTAGTTTTTGAAACTGTCTCTTTTTTTTCAGCGCGCGCTAACGGCTAGGATTGGTCCCACAGTAAAAAATGACTTATTTATCTAAATTTTTAAATAAAGCGCTACCACAGCGCCCAGTGTAATTGCTGAGTTCCAGCAATCATGTCAAATTAAGAAGAATGTTATTTCTTGGAGTCCAATTGTCTCATTTATCACATTTATAAGGTCAAAGTCCAAAATCAGTTCAATCAAGTCCCACAGTCAATCGTTTCACTGTTAAAAGCGATGCAACCGAAACGGTTGATACCGTTAGAAAGTCAATGAAATGTAGTTTTTGAAATCTGTCTCTATTTCTTTAGCGCGCGCTAACGGCTAGGATTGGTCCCACAGTAAAAAATGATTATTTATCTAAATTTTTAAATAAAGCGCTACCACAGCGCCCAGTGTAATTGCTGAGTTCCAGCAATCATGTCAAATTAAGAAGAATGTTATTTCTTGGCGTCCAATTGTCTCATTTATCACATTTATAAGGTCAAAGTCCAAAATCAGTTCAATCAAGTCCCACAGTCAATCGTTTCACTGTTAAAAGCGATGCAACCGAAACGGGTTGATACCGTTAGAAAGTCAATGAAATGTAGTTTTTGAATCTGTCTCTATTTCTTTAGCGCGCGCTAACGGCTAGGATTGGTCCCACAGTAAAAAATGATTTATTTATCTAAATTTTTAAATAAAGCGCTACCACAGCGCCCAGTGTAATTGCTGAGTTCCAGCAATCATGTCAAATTAAGAAGAATGTTATTTCTTGGAGTCCAATTGTCTCATTTATCACATTTATAAGGTCAAAGTCCAAAATCAGTTCAATTAAGTCCCACAGTCAATCGTTTCACTGTTAAAAGCGATGCAACCTAGTAATATCAGAAAAATATCGCTAAATACATGTTGGTACGAATATGTGACGCAACCGTTGTAACTCAAACGGATTGATACCGTTAGAAAGTCAATGAAATGTAGTTTTTGAAACTGTCTCTATTTCTTCAGCGCGCGCTAACGCTAGGATTGGTCCCACAGTAAAAATGACTTATTTATCTAAATTTTTAAATAAAGCGCTACCACAGCGCCCAGTGTAATTGCTGAGTTCCAGCAATCATTCAAATTAAGAAGAATGTTATTTCTTGGAGTCCAATTGTCTCATTTTCACATTTATAAGGTCAAAGTCCAAAATCAGTTCAATTAAGTCCCACAGTCAATCGTTTCACTGTTAAAAGCGATGCAACCTAGTAATATCAGAAAAATATCGCTAAATACATGTTGGTACGAATATGTGACGCAACCGTTGTAACTCAAACGGATTGATACCGTTAGAAAGTCAATGAAATGTAGTTTTTGAAACTGTCTCTATTTCTTCAGCGCGCGCTAACGGCTAGGATTGGTCCCACAGTAAAAATGACTTATTTATCTAAATTTTTAAATAAAGCGCTACCACAGCGCCCAGTGTAATTGCTGAGTTCCAGCAATCATGTCAAATTAAGAAGAATGTTATTTCTTGGAGTCCAATTGTCTCATTTATCACATTTATAAGGTCAAAGTCCAAAATCAGTTCAATCAAGTCCCACAGTCAATCGTTTCACTGTTAAAAGCGATGCAACCGATAAACGGTTGATACCGTTAGAAAGTCAATGAAATGTAGTTTTTGAATCTGTCTCTATTTCTTTAGCGCGCGCTAACGGCTAGGATTGGTCCCACAGTAAAAAATGATTTATTTATCTAAATTTTTAAATAAAGCGCTACCACAGCGCCCAGTGTAATTGCTGAGTTCCAGCAATCATGTCAAATTAAGAAGAATGTTATTTCTTGGCGTCCAATTGTCTCATTTATCACATTTATAAGGTCAAAGTCCAAAATCAGTTCAATCAAGTCCCACAGTCAATCGTTTCACTGTTAAAAGCGATGCAACCGAAACGGGTTGATACCGTTAGAAAGTCAATGAAATGTAGTTTTTGAAACTGTCTCTATTTCTTTCAGCGCGCGCTAACGGCTAGGATTGGTCCCACAGTAAAAATGACTTATTTATCTAAATTTTTAAATAAAGCGCTACCACAGCGCCCAGTGTAATTGCTGAGTTCCAGCAATCATGTCAAATTAAGAAGAATGTTATTTCTTGGAGTCCAATTGTCTCATTTATCACATTTATAAGGTCAAAGTCCAAAATCAGTTCAATTAAGTCCCACAGTCAATCGTTTCACTGTTAAAAGCGATGCAACCTAGTAATATCAGAAAAATATCGCTAAATACATGTTGGTACGAATATGTGACGCAACCGTTGTAACTCAAACGGATTGATACCGTTAGAAAGTCAATGAAATGTAGTTTTTGAAACTGTCTCTATTTCTTCAGCGCGCGCTAACGCTAGGATTGGTCCCACAGTACAAAATGACTTATTTATCTAAATTTTTAAATAAAGCGCTACCACAGCGCCCAGTGTAATTGCTGAGTTCCAGCAATCATTCAAATTAAGAAGAACGTTATTTCTTGTAGTCCATTGTCTCATTTTCACATTTATCAGGTCAAAGTCCAAAATCAGTTCAATTAAGTCCCACAGTCAATCGTTTCACTGTTAAAAGCGATGCAACCTAGTAATATCAGAAAAATATCGCTAAATACATGTTGGTACGAATATGTGACGCAAACGTTGTAACTCAAACGGACTGATACCGTTAGAAAGTCAATGAAATGTAGTTTTTGAAACTGTCTCTATTTCTTTCAGCGCGCGCTAACGGCTACGATTGGTCCCACAGTAAAAAATGACTTATTTATCTAAATTTTTAAATAAAGCGCTACCACAGCGCCCAGTGTAATTGCTGAATTCCAGCAATCATGTCAAATTAAGAAGAATGTTATTTCTTGGAGTCCAATTGTCTCATTTATCACATTTATAAGGTCAAAGTCCAAAATCAGTTCAATTCAAGTCCCACAGTCAATCGTTTCACTGTTAAAAGCGATGCAACCGAAACGGTTGATACCGTTAGAAAGTCAATGAAATGTAGTTTTTGAAACTGTCTCTATTTCTTAGCGCGCGCTAACGGCTAGGATTGGTCCCACAGTAAAAAATGACTTATTTATCTAAATTTTTAAATAAAGCGCTACCACAGCGCCCAGTGTAATTGCTGAGTTCCAGCAATCATGTCAAATTAAGAAGAATGTTATTTCTTGGAGTCCAATTGTCTCATTTATCACATTTATAAGGTCAAAGTCCAAAATCAGTTCAATTAAGTCCCACAGTCAATCGTTTCACTGTTAAAAGCGATGCAACCTAGTAATATCAGAAAAATATCGCTAAATACATGTTGGTACGAATATGTGACGCAACCGTTGTAACTCAAACGGATTGATACCGTTAGAAAGTCAATGAAATGTAGTTTTTGAAACTGTCTCTATTTCTTTAGCGCGCGCTAACGGCTAGGATTGGTCCCACAGTAAAAATGACTTATTTATCTAAATTTTTAAATAAAGCGCTACCACAGCGCCCAGTGTAATTGCTGAATTCCAGCAATCATGTCAAATTAAGAAGAATGTTATTTCTTGGAGTCCAATTGTCTCATTTATCACATTTATAAGGTCAAAGTCCAAAATCAGTTCAATAAGTCCCACAGTCAATCGTTTCACTGTTAAAAGCGATGCAACCAAACGGTTGATACCGTTAGAAAGTCAATGAAATGTAGTTTTTGAAACTGTCTCTATTTCTTAGCGCGCGCTAACGGCTAGGATTGGTCCCACAGTAAAAAATGACTTATTTATCTAAATTTTAAATAAAGCGCTACCACAGCGCCCAGTGTAATTGCTGAGTTCCAGCAATCATGTCAAATTAAGAAGAATGTTATTTCTTGGAGTCCAATTGTCTCATTTATCACATTTATAAGGTCAAAGTCCAAAATCAGTTCAATTAAGTCCCACAGTCAATCGTTTCACTGTTAAAAGCGATGCAACCTAGTAATATCAGAAAAATATCGCTAAATACATGTTGGTACGAATATGTGACGCAACCGTTGTAACTCAAACGGATTGATACCGTTAGAAAGTCAATGAAATGTAGTTTTTGAAACTGTCTCTATTTCTTCAGCGCGCGCGCTAGGATTGGTCCCACAGTAAAAATGACTTATTTATCTAAATTTTTAAATAAAGCGCTACCACAGCGCCCAGTGTAATTGCTGAGTTCCAGCAATCATTCAAATTAAGAAGAATGTTATTTCTTGAGTCCAGTTGTCTCATTTTCGCATTTATAAGGTCAAAGTCCAAAATCAGTTCAATTAGTCCCACAGTCAATCGTTTCACTGTTAAAAGCGATGCAACCTAGTAATATCAGAAAAATATCGCTAAATACATGTTGGTACGAATATGTGACGCAACCGTTGTAACTCAAACGGATTGATACCGTTAGAAAGTCAATGAAATGTAGTTTTTGAAACTGTCTCTATTTCTTCAGCGCGCGCTAACGGCTAGGATTGGTCCCACAGTAAAAATGACTTATTTATCTAAATTTTTAAATAAAGCGCTACCACAGCGCCCAGTGTAATTGCTGAGTTCCAGCAATCATTCAAATTAAGAAGAATGTTATTTCTTGAGTCCATTGTCTCATTTTCACATTTATAAGGTCAAAGTCCAAAATCAGTTCAATTAAGTCCCACAGTCAATCGTTTCACTGTTAAAAGCGATGCAACCTAGTAATATCGAAAAATATCGCTAAATACATGTTGGTACGAATATGTGACGCAACCGTTGTAACTCAAACGGATTGATACCGTTAGAAAGTCAATGAAATGTAGTTTTTGAAACTGTCTCTATTTCTTCAGCGCGCGCTAACGGCTAGGATTGGTCCCACAGTAAAAAATGACTTATTTATCTAAATTTTTAAATAAAGCGCTACCACAGCGCCCAGTGTAATTGCTGAGTTCCAGCAATCATGTCAAATTAAGAAGAATGTTATTTCTTGAGTCCAATTGTCTCATTTTCACATTTATAAGGTCAAAGTCCAAAATCAGTTCAATTAAGTCCCACAGTCAATCGTTTCACTGTTAAAAGCGATGCAACTCAAACGGATTGATACCGTTAGAAAGTCAATGAAATGTAGTTTTTGAAACTGTCTCTATTTCTTCAGCGCGCGCTAACGGCTAGGATTGGTCCCACAGTAAAAATGACTTATTTATCTAAATTTTAAATAAAGCGCTACCACAGCGCCCAGTGTAATTGCTGAGTTCCAGCAATCATGTCAAATTAAGAAGAAGTTATTTCTTGAGTCCAATTGTCTCATTTATCACATTTATAAGGTCAAAGTCCAAAATCAGTTCAATTAAGTCCCACAGTCAATCGTTTCACTGTTAAAAGCGATGCAACCTAGTAATATCAGAAAAATATCGCTAAATACATGTTGGTACGAATATGTGACGCAACCGTTGTAACTCAAACGGACTGATACCGTTAGAAAGTCAATGAAATGTAGTTTTTGAAACTGTCTCTATTTCTTCAGCGCGCGCTAACGGCTAGGATTGGTCCCACAGTAAAAATGACTTATTTATCTAAATTTTAAATAAAGCGCTACCACAGCGCCCAGTGTAATTGCTGAGTTCCAGCAATCATGTCAAATTAAGAAGAATGTTATTTCTTGGAGTCCAATTGTCTCATTTATCACATTTATAAGGTCAAAGTCCAAAATCAGTTCAATTAAGTCCCACAGTCAATCGTTTCACTGTTAAAAGCGATGCAACCTAGTAATATCAGAAAAATATCGCTAAATACATGTTGGTACGAATATGTGACGCAACCGTTGTAACTCAAACGGATTGATACCGTTAGAAAGTCAATGAAATGTAGTTTTTGAAACTGTCTCTATTTCTTCAGCGCGCGCTAACGCTAGGATTGGTCCCACAGTAAAAATGACTTATTTATCTAAATTTTTAAATAAAGCGCTACCACAGCGCCCAGTGTAATTGCTGAGTTCCAGCAATCATTCAAATTAAGAAGAATGTTATTTCTTGAGTCCAATTGTCTCATTTATCACATTTATAAGGTCAAAGTCCAAAATCAGTTCAATTAAGTCCCACAGTCAATCGTTTCACTGTTAAAAGCGATGCAACCTAGTAATATCAGAAAAATATCGCTAAATACATGTTGGTACGAATATGTGACGCAACCGTTGTAACTCAAACGGATTGATACCGTTAGAAAGTCAATGAAATGTAGTTTTTGAAACTGTCTCTATTTCTTCAGCGCGCGCTAACGGCTAGGATTGGTCCCACAGTAAAAATGACTTATTTATCTAAATTTTTAAATAAAGCGCTACCACAGCGCCCAGTGTAATTGCTGAGTTCCAGCAATCATTCAAATTAAGAAGAATGTTATTTCTTGAGTCCAATTGTCTCATTTTCACATTTATAAGGTCAAAGTCCAAAATCAGTTCAATTAAGTCCCACAGTCAATCGTTTCACTGTTAAAAGCGATGCAACTCAAACGGATTGATACCGTTAGAAAGTCAATGAAATGTAGTTTTTGAAACTGTCTCTATTTCTTCAGCGCGCGCTAACGGCTAGGATTGGTCCCACAGTAAAAATGACTTATTTATCTAAATTTTTAAATAAAGCGCTACCACAGCGCCCAGTGTAATTGCTGAGTTCCAGCAATCATTCAAATTAAGAAGAATGTTATTTCTTGAGTCCAATTGTCTCATTTATCACATTTATAAGGTCAAAGTCCAAAATCAGTTCAATTAAGTCCCACAGTCAATCGTTTCACTGTTAAAAGCGATGCAACCTAGTAATATCAGAAAAATATCGCTAAATACATGTTGGTACGAATATGTGACGCAACCGTTGTAACTCAAACGGATTGATACCGTTAGAAAGTCAATGAAATGTAGTTTTTGAAACTGTCTCTATTTCTTCAGCGCGCGCTAACGGCTAGGATTGGTCCCACAGTAAAAAATGACTTATTTATCTAAATTTTTAAATAAAGCGCTACCACAGCGCCCAGTGTAATTGCTGAGTTCCAGCAATCATGTCAAATTAAGAAGAATGTTATTTCTTGGAGTCCAATTGTCTCATTTATCACATTTATAAGGTCAAAGTCCAAAATCAGTTCAATTAAGTCCCACAGTCAATCGTTTCACTGTTAAAAGCGATGCAACCTAGTAATATCAGAAAAATATCGCTAAATACATGTTGGTACGAATATGTGACGCAACCGTTGTAACTCAAACGGATTGATACCGTTAGAAAGTCAATGAAATGTAGTTTTTGAAACTGTCTCTATTTCTTCAGCGCGCGCTAACGGCTAGGATTGGTCCCACAGTAAAAATGACTTATTTATCTAAATTTTTAAATAAAGCGCTACCACAGCGCCCAGTGTAATTGCTGAGTTCCAGCAATCATGTCAAATTAAGAAGAATGTTATTTCTTGAGTCCAATTGTCTCATTTATCACATTTATAAGGTCAAAGTCCAAAATCAGTTCAATTAAGTCCCACAGTCAATCGTTTCACTGTTAAAAGCGATGCAACCTAGTAATATCAGAAAAATATCGCTAAATACATGTTGGTACGAATATGTGACGCAACCGTTGTAACTCAAACGGATTGATACCGTTAGAAAGTCAATGAAATGTAGTTTTTGAAACTGTCTCTATTTCTTCAGCGCGCGCTAACGCTAGGATTGGTCCCACAGTAAAAATGACTTATTTATCTAAATTTTTAAATAAAGCGCTACCACAGCGCCCAGTGTAATTGCTGAGTTCCAGCAATCATTCAAATTAAGAAGAATGTTATTTCTTGAGTCCAATTGTCTCATTTTCACATTTATAAGGTCAAAGTCCAAAATCAGTTCAATTAGTCCCACAGTCAATCGTTTCACTGTTAAAAGCGATGCAACCTAGTAATATCAGAAAAATATCGCTAAATACATGTTGGTACGAATATGTGACGCAACCGTTGTAACTCAAACGGATTGATACCGTTAGAAAGTCAATGAAATGTAGTTTTTGAAACTGTCTCTATTTCTTCAGCGCGCGCTAACGGCTAGGATTGGTCCCACAGTAAAAAATGACTTATTTATCTAAATTTTTAAATAAAGCGCTACCACAGCGCCCAGTGTAATTGCTGAGTTCCAGCAATCATGTCAAATTAAGAAGAATGTTATTTCTTGGAGTCCAATTGTCTCATTTATCACATTTATAAGGTCAAAGTCCAAAATCAGTTCAATTAAGTCCCACAGTCAATCGTTTCACTGTTAAAAGCGATGCAACCTAGTAATATCAGAAAAATATCGCTAAATACATGTTGGTACGAATATGTGACGCAACCGTTGTAACTCAAACGGATTGATACCGTTAGAAAGTCAATGAAATGTAGTTTTTGAAACTGTCTCTATTTCTTCAGCGCGCGCTAACGGCTAGGATTGGTCCCACAGTAAAAATGACTTATTTATCTAAATTTTTAAATAAAGCGCTACCACAGCGCCCAGTGTAATTGCTGAGTTCCAGCAATCATTCAAATTAAGAAGAATGTTATTTCTTGAGTCCAATTGTCTCATTTATCACATTTATAAGGTCAAAGTCCAAAATCAGTTCAATTAAGTCCCACAGTCAATCGTTTCACTGTTAAAAGCGATGCAACCTAGTAATATCAGAAAAATATCGCTAAATACATGTTGGTACGAATATGTGACGCAACCGTTGTAACTCAAACGGATTGATACCGTTAGAAAGTCAATGAAATGTAGTTTTTGAAACTGTCTCTATTTCTTCAGCGCGCGCTAACGGCTAGGATTGGTCCCACAGTAAAAAATGACTTATTTATCTAAATTTTTAAATAAAGCGCTACCACAGCGCCCAGTGTAATTGCTGAGTTCCAGCAATCATGTCAAATTAAGAAGAATGTTATTTCTTGGAGTCCAATTGTCTCATTTATCACATTTATAAGGTCAAAGTCCAAAATCAGTTCAATTAAGTCCCACAGTCAATCGTTTCACTGTTAAAAGCGATGCAACCTAGTAATATCAGAAAAATATCGCTAAATACATGTTGGTACGAATATGTGACGCAACCGTTGTAACTCAAACGGATTGATACCGTTAGAAAGTCAATGAAATGTAGTTTTTGAAACTGTCTCTATTTCTTCAGCGCGCGCTAACGCTAGGATTGGTCCCACAGTAAAAATGACTTATTTATCTAAATTTTTAAATAAAGCGCTACCACAGCGCCCAGTGTAATTGCTGAGTTCCAGCAATCATTTCAAATTAAGAAGAACGTTATTTCTTGAGTCCATTGTCTCATTTTCACATTTATCAGGTCAAAGTCCAAAATCAGTTCAATTAGTCCCACAGTCAATCGTTTCACTGTTAAAAGCGATGCAACCTAGTAATATCAGAAAAATATCGCTAAATACATGTTGGTACGAATATGTGACGCAACCGTTGTAACTCAAACGGATTGATACCGTTAGAAAGTCAATGAAATGTAGTTTTTGAAACTGTCTCTATTTCTTCAGCGCGCGCTAACGGCTAGGATTGGTCCCACAGTAAAAAATGACTTATTTATCTAAATTTTTAAATAAAGCGCTACCACAGCGCCCAGTGTAATTGCTGAGTTCCAGCAATCATGTCAAATTAAGAAGAATGTTATTTCTTGGAGTCCAATTGTCTCATTTATCACATTTATAAGGTCAAAGTCCAAAATCAGTTCAATTAAGTCCCACAGTCAATCGTTTCACTGTTAAAAGCGATGCAACCTAGTAATATCAGAAAAATATCGCTAAATACATGTTGGTACGAATATGTGACGCAACCGTTGTAACTCAAACGGATTGATACCGTTAGAAAGTCAATGAAATGTAGTTTTTGAAACTGTCTCTATTTCTTCAGCGCGCGCTAACGCTAGGATTGGTCCCACAGTAAAAATGACTTATTTATCTAAATTTTTAAATAAAGCGCTACCACAGCGCCCAGGGTAATTGCTGAGTTCCAGCAATCATTTCAAATTAAGAAGAACGTTATTTCTTGTAGTCCAGTTGTCTCGTTTCGCATTTATCAGGTCAAAGTCCAAAATCAGTTCAAATAAGTCCCACAGTCAATCGTTTCACTGTTAAAAGCGATGCAACCTAGTAATATCAGAAGAATATCGCTAAATACATGTTGGTACGAATATGTGACGCAACCGATGTAACCCAAACGGACTGATACCGTTAGAAAGTCAATGAAATGTAGTTTTTGAAACTGTCTCTATTTCTTCAGCGCGCGCTAACGGCTAGGATTGGTCCCACAGTAAAAAATGACTTATTTATCTAAATTTTTAAATAAAGCGCTACCACAGCGCCCAGTGTAATTGCTGAGTTCCAGCAATCATGTCAAATTAAGAAGAATGTTATTTCTTGGAGTCCAATTGTCTCATTTATCACATTTATAAGGTCAAAGTCCAAAATCAGTTCAATTAAGTCCCACAGTCAATCGTTTCACTGTTAAAAGCGATGCAACCTAGTAATATCAGAAAAATATCGCTAAATACATGTTGGTACGAATATGTGACGCAACCGTTGTAACTCAAACGGATTGATACCGTTAGAAAGTCAATGAAATGTAGTTTTTGAAACTGTCTCTATTTCTTCAGCGCGCGCTAACGGCTAGGATTGGTCCCACAGTAAAAATGACTTATTTATCTAAATTTTTAAATAAAGCGCTACCACAGCGCCCAGTGTAATTGCTGAGTTCCAGCAATCATGTCAAATTAAGAAGAATGTTATTTCTTGAGTCCAATTGTCTCTTTTTCATTTATAAGGTCAAAGTCCAAAATCAGTTCAATTAAGTCCCACAGTCAATCGTTTCACTGTTAAAAGCGATGCAACCTAGTAATATCAGAAAAATATCGCTAAATACATGTTGGTACGAATATGTGACGCAACCGTTGTAACTCAAACGGATTGATACCGTTAGAAAGTCAATGAAATGTAGTTTTTGAAACTGTCTCTATTTCTTCAGCGCGCGCTAACGGCTAGGATTGGTCCCACAGTAAAAAATGACTTATTTATCTAAATTTTAAATAAAGCGCTACCACAGCGCCCAGTGTAATTGCTGAGTTCCAGCAATCATGTCAAATTAAGAAGAATGTTATTTCTTGGAGTCCAATTGTCTCATTTATCACATTTATAAGGTCAAAGTCCAAAATCAGTTCAATTAAGTCCCACAGTCAATCGTTTCACTGTTAAAAGCGATGCAACCTAGTAATATCAGAAAAATATCGCTAAATACATGTTGGTACGAATATGTGACGCAACCGTTGTAACTCAAACGGATTGATACCGTTAGAAAGTCAATGAAATGTAGTTTTTGAAACTGTCTCTATTTCTTCAGCGCGCGCTAACGCTAGGATTGGTCCCACAGTAAAAATGACTTATTTATCTAAATTTTTAAATAAAGCGCTACCACAGCGCCCAGTGTAATTGCTGAGTTCCAGCAATCATTTCAAATTAAGAAGAACGTTATTTCTTGAGTCCATTGTCTCATTTTCGCATTTATCAGGTCAAAGTCCAAAATCAGTTCAATTAGTCCCACAGTCAATCGTTTCACTGTTAAAAGCGATGCAACCTAGTAATATCAGAAAAATATCGCTAAATACATGTTGGTACGAATATGTGACGCAACCGTTGTAACTCAAACGGATTGATACCGTTAGAAAGTCAATGAAATGTAGTTTTTGAAACTGTCTCTATTTCTTCAGCGCGCGCTAACGCTAGGATTGGTCCCACAGTAAAAATGACTTATTTATCTAAATTTTAAATAAAGCGCTACCACAGCGCCCAGTGTAATTGCTGAGTTCCAGCAATCATTTCAAATTAAGAAGAACGTTATTTCTTGAGTCCAGTTGTCTCATTTTCGCATTTATCAGGTCAAAGTCCAAAATCAGTTCAATTAGGTCCCACAGTCAATCGTTTCACTGTTAAAAGCGATGCAACCTAGTAATATCAGAAAAATATCGCTAATACATGTTGGTACGAATATGTGCGCAACCGTTGTAACTCAAACGGATTGATACCGTTAGAAAGTCAATGAAATGTAGTTTTTGAAACTGTCTCTATTTCTTCAGCGCGCTAACGGCTAGGATTGGTCCCACAGTAAAAAATGATTTATTTATCTAATTTTTAAATAAAGCGCTACCACAGCGCCCAGTGTAATTGCTGAGTTCCAGCAATCATGTCAAATTAAAAGAATGTTATTTCTTGAGTCCAATTGTCTCATTTATCACATTTATAAGGTCAAAGTCCAAAATCAGTTCAATAAGTCCCACAGTCAATCGTTTCACTGTTAAAAGCGATGCAACCTAGTAATATCAGAAAAATATCGCTAAATACATGTTGGTACGAATATGTGACGCAACCGTTGTAACTCAAACGGATTGATACCGTTAGAAAGTCAATGAAATGTAGTTTTTGAAACTGTCTCTATTTCTTCAGCGCGCGCTAACGCTAGGATTGGTCCCACAGTACAAAATGACTTATTTATCTAAATTTTTAAATAAAGCGCTACCACAGCGCCCAGTGTAATTGCTGAGTTCCAGCAATCATTCAAATTAAGAAGAACGTTATTTCTTGTAGTCCATTGTCTCATTTTCCACATTTATCAGGTCAAAGTCCAAAATCAGTTCAATTAGTCCCACAGTCAATCGTTTCACTGTTAAAAGCGATGCAACCTAGTAATATCAGAAAATATCGCTAAATACATGTTGGTACGAATATGTGACGCAACCGTTGTAACTCAAACGGATTGATACCGTTAGAAAGTCAATGAAATGTAGTTTTTGAACTGTCTCTATTTCTTCAGCGCGCTAACGGCTAGGATTGGTCCCACAGTAAAAATGACTTATTTATCTAAATTTTAAATAAAGCGCTACCACAGCGCCCAGTGTAATTGCTGAGTTCCAGCAATCATGTCAAATTAAGAAGAATGTTATTTCTTGGAGTCCAATTGTCTCATTTATCACATTTATAAGGTCAAAGTCCAAAATCAGTTCAATAAGTCCCACAGTCAATCGTTTCACTGTTAAAAGCGATGCAACCTAGTAATATCAGAAAAATATCGCTAAATACATGTTGGTACGAATATGTGACGCAACCGTTGTAACTCAAACGGATTGATACCGTTAGAAAGTCAATGAAATGTAGTTTTTTGAAACTGTCTCTATTTCTTCAGCGCGCGCTAACGCTAGGATTGGTCCCACAGTAAAAATGACTTATTTATCTAAATTTTTAAATAAAGCGCTACCACAGCGCCCAGTGTAATTGCTGAGTTCCAGCAATCATTTCAAATTAAGAAGAACGTTATTTCTTGTAGTCCATTTGTCTCATTTTCGCATTTTATCAGGTCAAAGTCCAAAATCAGTTCAATTAGTCCCACAGTCAATCGTTTCACTTTAAAAGCGATGCAACCTAGTAATATCAGAAAAATATCGCTAAATACATGTTGGTACGAATATGTGACGCAAACCGTTTGTAACTCAAACGGATTGATACCGTTAGAAAGTCAATGAAATGTAGTTTTTGAAACTGTCTCTATTTCTTCAGCGCGCTAACGGCTAGGATTGGTCCCACAGTACAAAATGACTTATTTATCTAAATTTTTAAATAAAGCGCTACCACAGCGCCCAGTGTAATTGCTGAGTTCCAGCAATCATGTCAAATTAAGAAGAACGTTATTTCTTGTAGTCCAGTTGTCTCATTTTCGCATTTATCAGGTCAAAGTCCAAAATCAGTTCAATTAGGTCCCACAGTCAATCGTTTCACTGTTAAAAGCGATGCAACCTAGTAATATCAGAAAAATATCGCTAAATACATGTTGGTACGAATATGTGACGCAACCGTTGAACTCAAACGGATTGATACCGTTAGAAAGTCAATGAAATGTAGTTTTTGAAACTGTCTCTATTTCTTCAGCGCGCGCTAACGGCTAGGATTGGTCCCACAGTACAAAAATGACTTATTTATCTAAATTTTTAAATAAAGCGCTACCACAGCGCCCAGTGTAATGCTGAGTTCCAGCAATCATTTCAAATTAAGAAGAACGTTATTTCTTGTAGTCCAGTTGTCTCATTTTCGCATTTATCAGGTCAAAGTCCAAAATCAGTTCAATTAGTCCCACAGTCAATCGTTTCACTGTTAAAAGCGATGCAACCTAGTAATATCGAAAAAATATCGCTAAATACATGTTGGTACGAATATGTGACGCAACCGTTGTAACTCAAACGGATTGATACCGTTAGAAAGTCAATGAAATGTAGTTTTTGAAACTGTCTCTATTTCTTTAGCGCGCGCTAACGGCTAGGATTGGTCCCACAGTAAAAATGACTTATTTATTCTAAATTTTTAAATAAAGCGCTACCACAGCGCCCAGTGAATTGCTGAGTTCCAGCAATCATGTCAAATTAAGAAGAACGTTATTTCTTGGAGTCCAATTGTCTCATTTATCGATTTATAAGGTCAAAGTCCAAAATCAGTTTCAATTAAGTCCCACAGTCAATCGTTTCACTGTTAAAAGCGATGCAACCTAGTAATATCAGAAAAATATCGCTAAATACATGTTGGTACGAATATGTGACGCAACCGTTGTAACTCAAACGGATTGATACCGTTAGAAAGTCAATGAAATGTAGTTTTTTGAAACTGTCTCTATTTCTTCAGCGCGCGCTAACGCTAGGATTGGTCCCACAGTAAAAAATGACTTATTTATCTAAATTTTTAAATAAAGCGCTACCACAGCGCCCAGTGTAATTGCTGAGTTCCAGCAATCATTTCAAATTAAGAAGAACGTTATTTCTTAGTCCAGTTGTCTCATTTTTCGCATTTATTCAGGTCAAAGTTCCAAAATCAGTTTCAATTAGTCCCACAGTCAATCGTTTCACTGTTAAAAGCGATGCAACTAGTAAC
>JASGCC010004195.1:0-20809 GCA_030067915.1 Hydractinia echinata | reverse complement strand
CTAACAATGGAACTGTTATTCCATTGCTTAGGCCTGAAAGCCAAAATTTTGACTTTTTTTAATAAATAAGTAAATATCTCCTTGCTTTCCTTATTCAACTTAGGAGATTAGTTTCTAAGGCTAGAAGTGTTTATAAAAGTTCTTGGAGGCAATTGTGGACGGATTGGCTAGATGATTATTTTCTAGACTATGAAATAAATTAGTCAAAAAGCTAAGCAAACCTTGTTTATGCAACACTACATTGTAAACCTGACAAATATTGCTTTCACAGCTTCTTACTCTAATGCCGTCTGTACTAAACCTGATTTCAATCAGAAAAATAATTTAACAGTAGTTGCAAAGGTGAAAACACCGTCTTTACTTTTTTGTTATCATTAAGCAACGCCTTATACAAAAACAATAGTATCACATAACAAAGTATTTAGAAAACTTCCAAATAAAATTGAACAAAAAATCTATAACAAAATATACTGATGTAAATACAACAGTAAAAATTCGTCTTGAAAAAGGCAAGACATATTTCTGTAAGCCTGTTTCTTTTTCGGAATTTTACGCACGAAGTCTGAACATATCAGGATGACACCAGTGCGCACCTGTTCGGTGTATGAAACTGGTTTTCAAAGTCACCGCCAATCCGCGCCCGGGTTGGATGGTCTTGTTTCTGTCAAAAAATTCAAGTCGCCACTTTTGTGTCCTGCAAAATATTTGATTTTCAGTGTCGGAGCTGGCTTCACTATTTACACCAGTTCTGCTGGAGTAAGCTGCGCATCTGGCTGGGCAAGAATTTCATTGGTGTATTTCTCTGGTGTGGACAACTAGTGCAGACTATACGGCAGACAACCCAGGACTACCATATAGGTGAGTATCGCGTAGACTTCAAAGCAAAGCGATATTTAATGGATCAATTAAAAAGTAGCGTAATCTTTGGATGGTCTTTAGCACAAATGTATATTGGATCGAGAAGAGCAATTTTCAGTCAATTTCGTGGTGAATTTTTTTTATTTGCCTAATTTTTTAGCGTTTATCTTCTAACTACTGTCCATTGATACATTTCTTTAGAAAAACGTTGACATTTTAAAAGTCACCAATCTTAAAATTTTCGTTAAGTTTTCTAACGTCTTCAATAACAGTGTGGGTTAATTATCTTTGTCGTAGCTAGCTATATAGGTTTTAAGTGATTTCCACATGCAAAGTTCTTAAATAAAGTTTGCTTTAGTTTTTAAATAGAGTTTATTTCGCCTTACTCTATTAAAAAGTTTATGATTTTGGTTTACATTCCAAAGTAGCCGATTGGCTTAAAAAACGTTATACCGTGAATAATTTCATAAATAATTGTGTTTCTTTCTCGAGCGCTAATTTCGCATTTATGTGCAGGAATTTATGGCTGAGAAAGTAGAAACAAATCTACGAGTCTGTTGATTCAAATTTATCAACGAAAAAAGGCATAGATTCAGAACATCTACGTACGAACACCTCAACAAAGCTTGCTACAAATGGCTCGTAAATGCAAGGGCACAGAACTTCCCTGTGTCAGCCCTTGTTTTGAAAACTAAGGCTTCAAAAATTATTGAGAAAGAAGTACTAACTCAATCTAAACCGACTAAATTAACTGACTTTTTCTCCGTTTAGGATCCATATAACTTTAGTCTTGTGTCTTTATTTTCTTGGTTTGAAGAGATATAGAAAGAAAAAAATTAAACACAATTACTTATCACCATATTTTGATTATAAATTTACGAATGCCTCTATGATCTCTCTAAGTCTCTCAAAAAATCTCTCAATAACTGGGACAAATTGAGCTATTTGATGAAAATCCTACTGATGAGGAGATTCGGTTAAGTAGGACGCCCGATGATAGTACATTTTCCGTCCGTCCTTTGAGTGTCCCGACTTAACGAGAGTATACTGTAGTAAGATGCGAACAACCATTACAAAATGCTATTTATGTCCTTTTTTTAAATTAGGATTTAGTAGGATTTGTTTAAATGATAAAAATACTCCTCGATATCATAAAATAAATACATCTATATTTGAAAGTACAATCATGTTGACCAAAAGTTTCGTTTGTAAAAAATATGTGGTTCCTTTCCAGAGTTACTTATATTTTATATAGATTTTAAATGGAAAGGTTGTTTTTTAATGCGCAGTATTCTCCTTGAGTGTACCACAAAATGCTTTTTTATCATGACATCGCACTTTTTGATAATCTCTTGTTATTAAGGAGGTAATTAAACCCAGTGTGCAATTAAAACTTAAAAAAATGTTTAACAAATTAATAAAGCGTTGCGAAGGAAGTTTGTTTAATAATAGCCAAAGACATTATCAAAATTGACAAATATGCGCTAGGGTTTACTACAAAAGTATTAATTATGTTGTCGTTTTGTCTGGCCACGGGGTACACAATACAACGTTTTTAGGTGCAAGGACCGACATTTTCGTTAAATGATGTTGCCTAAAAATTTAATTTTTGTAGGAAACAACTTTTTTGTTACTCTTACAAAATTAACTTTGTTGGCAGTAACAACATGCAAAATCGAGTCAATTCTGAGTCCTCCACATTTTAGTCAGTCAATCCGAATGAAGTGTGTCAAATGTTTTGCTTGTTGTGATCGAAAGTTTGTCTGTGGCACAGATGTATGGTGGTAACAATGTTTCAGACGATGATAAAAAAACGAAATTGTTTGTAAAGCCTGAAAATTTTATCTCGTTGGTTTCAAATTTCGCTCATGCTAGGCCAACAGGCAATTAGCGGTTTTCAAAAGCATGGATCCAAGTAACATAAAGTCCCAGATATGCTGTAAGCTTGACAAGTAAGCTAAGTCACGAAAAAAAAAAGATTACTAATATGCAGCCCCGTTTTAGCAAATTCACCAAATTACAATAATTATTTTTTTTAAAAAACAAGAGCTGTTACAACGCAAAACTTTCTAAACTTTTATTTACTTTTTACATTTCACTTTTCGCCACAGCCACCGTCATGCGGCCATAAACGTGCTATTTTTAAAACATATTCGCTGAGAAAGTTTTAAATTTTTTTTAAAAACAGATCTTATTGCAGTACATCAAATGGACTACCTAAGTCCATTCAACGTGTTGAAAGCAGCTAGTTGAATCGTCTGTAGGAACAAAATTAGAATACTTCAATAAAAGTTGGGAAAACTTCTCAGCACATTTAGTCTAGTTAAAATTTTTTGCAAAAAATAATAATCGTGAAATATGTTAGTTGGGGAAATACTTTAACAAGTTTTAGTAACCGACCCTTAAATTTACATACTGTTCCCCGGTTTCCTTTCGCTAAAGTATTTGCATTTTTAATTGCACAAGGTGTTGACAAAAAATTTAAGCAAAATACTTGATAATACAAATTCAAATGAGATATATATCGACTATATTATGGCGCCGTAAGACAAAGAAGGTAATTAAGCTATTACAACTCTTACTCTTACTCGTGTTGGCAGTATTTCTATAGATTAAAAAATAATACTTAAGATGCACATTGCACAGCCTACTCAATAGAATGTACAGCCGGGGAAGTTGCTTCAAAGTGTGTATATTGATAGACAACGGAAAAGCCATTGCAAACCATTTATGAGTTTTTCTAGTTTTAAAATTTCGGACAGTACAAATGAAAGTCGCAGCTTTTTAAAAATAGAAACCGAATCATTCAAACAATTTCGGTGAGAATAAAGAATTTATTACATTGTCGAGATTGATAATATTTTTGACAAAAATTAAGTACTGCGAAATCTTTACGGCAACTGAGACAAATTTTAAAAGACAACAGAGACAAAATAAATAATTATATCTTTATATAATCATAGTCTTGTAATACACGCTTTTTTATAAGAATATGCTTTATAAGAATATCAAATTGAGAAATATATAAAGGGTTGCGGAGCGGGAGCAGGTCCCTATGTTCGCAAGCGAAATATTTACATCATACTCCATAACAAATATGGAGAGAACTTTTATCTGCTCCAATAGACCGTTTAAATAAGATCTTAAAAAAGGTTTCTCGAGTTCCGAGAGCTTCTTTTTTACTTTTTGATATATGCGTGGCTGGCGCGGCCCTAGTGATTGCAAAAAATAAGCCCTGGGAAAAGATATTTACATATGCATTTGTTTTCAGAGCGTATAAACAGCAAACACTTTGCAGCATAGACTATCTTATAGATTTCTATAATTAAACGCACTTTTCCGCTTCCGGAGTTTTTCTGTTTGTTTGACAAAAAATCTAGAAAAATCGGAGAACGAGAATCAAAAACTGAGCAATGTTATGTGTACTCTCATAGAGCATTCTGGCTATTGGCCTGCATTGCAGTGTCTTCAAATTTGATGAATCGAACAAAACATGGATGAATCGAACCAAAGCATAACGTAACGGACAACATTGTTTTTCAGGAGCTTTTTTCTTGTTGTACAAACAGTAAAAACAACATCATTATTTCCCACAGTTTGAATATTTTATTCTCCAAGTTAAATTATGAAGAAACTGAATAAATATACAAAAAGGATGCGTTTAACTTTTGCAATAACAAATTTAAAGTTTTTCTCCTAACAACTGATGTTGCAGTTTAAAAATTTTACGAGGACTATATATTCTTTCCCAAAACAACGGCCATCTTTTTGTTTAGGTTGTGCAATCTGTAAAATAGATACAAAGAAAGAAAAAGTAGGTTCGGACGATTTGTTTTTACAGAAAAAGTTCAAGTTAATTAATATGCTTTAATGTGTGAAGATGATTTTTTTTTATCTTCACTGTTTTATTCGTATCACAAAAGTCGAAAGAAAATCGTTAAAAATCTCAATTCATTTATCTAACTAATTCATACTTATCAGAAATTATAAAAAGCTGTAGACCAAATTATAAAGCTAGCTATCTTTCCTGGCTTGTGTCTTGAGTCGAAAATTTCAGCTAACTCTGCCTCTGTGCAAAGACTAATCAAACTCTGTTCAAACTACTAACCTTCTTTGACATTCACTTTGAGATGATGCTATATAATTCCAATCATTTGTTGTTCTTTGGTGACGTATTGCATGGGCTGTTGTTGTTACCTAACCTGACACAAACTTAACTTAACTTAGCTCATATGAACAACGCAAAAACATTTTTAGTTTGTTTTGTTTTTCACAGTTTTATTCGAATGATATTTTCGAATGGGACAGTGTTCTTAAAAATAGCGACCTCGTTCCCAGAGCGTAAAGTAAGCAGAAAAAAAAATGGGATAACCGAGACTGAGGGGACTTGACTTATCGAGTGAAAAAAGTGACACTTTTGTCAAAAATTTTAAAAATTTGATTTTCTCCCGCTGTATAGTAGAAAATAGAAGTCAATATAGAAAGTGTTGCGGAGCGTGGGACTGAGTCCCCTAGGTTCGCAAGCGAAAAATTTTAGATGCCCCTTTCAGTTGAATCGTATAATGAATCGTATAAAAAACAAAGTTCCCACATGCTTTATGGTAATCGATTAAACGGTTTCATCTTCGCCTTGATGAAACATTTCCTGGGGTTTCTGCATTAGAAGTACCGGAGTGTGTTCCGGACGCAATATTACATGGACCAGTGACATATTTTGTTTAGGACCTGATGTATCAGAAAATGCTAAAAAAGGTTAAACGGAACAAGAATGGTGGCCGACATCAGTGTACAGTTCGGGTCAAGTTACAAAACGTAAAATATTTCTTTATCATGAAATTATTCTATATATATTTATTTGAAGATTTTCAGTAAGTGTTGATGATTGCACGAGAACCACTTGTCAGAATTTATAAACACTTCGGTGTTGTAGACGTTAAAAAAGTTTCCTGATATATATACATATATTGAAATAATTTCCGTTTCTGTAACTTGAGCCGTACTGGTGTATGCTCAGCGACAGGGTTAAAAAAGTTGATCATGAGTGGGAACGTAACGTACTATTTACAGAATATGTAACTATAGCTAGCTATGTTCTTTTGCTGACTTTGCTAAACTTTACGGTTCTTGGTTTTTGGTATAAAATTGCCAGAGACAACAAATTTTGTGCACAGTTGTAGCCAGAACAAGCTATGTGACGGGACATTTCCCACAGAGTAGAATATCTCACACACTGTGTAGTATATGTAAAGATAGCTAGCTATAGCTAGAAAGTCTGTCTGAAAGAATTTTTCTATCTATGCTTAGCTAGCTAGCTATTTTGCTGATTATATGCCATCAAAAATAGCTAATTTTATGCTAGCAATATTAGTTGAAAACATGGATTTTATTGCTTGCTTAATTATACCCGATAGAGTTTCACACCACCGCCATTGGTCTTTAAAGTGTTTGTAATATTCTGTAGACGCCATACGTAGATGCATTTTAATTTAGACGGACGGGACACATCACTGCTTAATTAAACGTTTAAAATAAACAAAAACAGATAATTATACAGTAGACGTCCGTTAATTCGAATGCCCCTTAATTCGAACTTTCCGTTATTTCGAACAAATTGCCAAGTCCCTTGGGTTTGGTTTAATAAAGTCTTATATTTTGAGCTGCCTAATACAAACTCCGCTAATTCGAACATTTCGCTAATTCGAACAATTTTTTAGTCCCAAGGATATATTATGCTCGTTAATTCAAACTTTTGTGTATCAATATATAAAATCTTATGGGAAAATAAAAAAACGTTTTCATTTTTATTCATTTTTATTGCATCAATGGTGGCAAAATTTCTTTCAATTTATCAATTAAATTTGCATTTCCAATAAAATGAAGTTTACAAGGAATTTGGAGGCCTTGCCCATCGCCAAGCAAACAACGTTAAAAGATTTTTATAAAAAGTTGTATTAGCATAAAACCTTTAAACGTTTATTGAAATTCTTGTTTTTTCTGAACTTCCGATAATCCGAACATTCGTTAATTCGAACAAATAATTTAGTCCCTTGCGTGTTCGAATTAACGGACGTCTACTGTATATGACTTCTCCTACTTATTTCACGATGTTTCGTGTATCTTTTTTATATTTCGTGCTATCCGCAACAAAACTTGTTTTTGACCAGACAAAATGTGGGGAAATACAGCTCGTACAATAGGTTTAAAGTCTTATTTTTCGCTCTCCGTCTTTTCAAATTCCTATTTCCCGCTCTTTCTTACAAAATACTTATTTTCCACTCTCTTTCGTTTTAAATTCCCCTTAAAATATGCAGAAATAAGAAACTTCCTTTCTACTGTTTCGAAACCACAAAGAGCCGACAGGACTTTGTAAACGAGTGCAAATAGCTTGCGGTTTATCAAAAAGACGCATGCGCCTACAATTATATCTTTCCAATCGAAGCATAGTTTCACAAATATTTTAATAGTTTTTGCACAGACACGTGGTTACGGAGGTGTGTCATCATTTTAATTTTAGCAATCTGACAAAAAATAACATTTTATCTCCCCCTGGATTAATCATTATAGTCTTAGATTGATATACTTCTATTTAATTACCCTAAACTTCTCTAAAACAGTATAAAAAGGGTGAAAGATTTAGAAATCATTAGTGAAAAAGCAGAACACTGCGCTGATAGTATCAGAGTAGTAAACAAGGTATGTAAAGTTCTGTATATTTATATTAACAGCGCATGAGAGCATCTCGTTTTTTTCTGTCGTAGTAATAAACTATTTTTCTTTGTTTTCCTGTTGAATTCTGCGTACAACTTTCTTGTATCGGACACTTAATGTAACAAAATGCATGATTATGAATTATCCATTTTAACGCATTCCTGTCCCATCCTTAGATGAAGTTAATTCACTTGGTGCTGCTTTTTGGATTCGTTGCTGTTCTATGTGCAGGTAAATTTCCGATTTTTTGTGTTTTAACTTGATTTTCTATAAAATAGTTAACAAACAGGCTAATTTTTTAGAGCAAAAAATAAAAGTTCAAGAAGATGTTGTCGATGATGCTTCCGAATTAGACCCTTCAGAAGACGAAGAAAAAGAGGATTTAGCCGAAGGGAATGACGATGATGAAGTCGAAGACAGTGACCCAGAAGAAATAAACGATGGTTTGTATTGCTTTTAATATTCAGTTTCTCTACTAACTTAGTGCTTTATAGAAAATAAATTTTTTATCCATTTACTTTTTGTGCAGAAGACGAAGAAGGAAATGATATTGAAAAGAGCGAGAGCGCTGTCGAAGAAAAAGATGGCGAGGAACAAGGTAAAACTGGTCTTCCCCGTAACTCGTTTAAAACACGTTTATATTTTTATATAAATATTTAATTTAATGCTCTTTTAGATCCCATGGCTTGGTTTTCACGACGTAGATCTTCTCGCCGACGAAGAAGATCTTCCCGCCGACGAAGATATTCTCGCCGACGAAGATCTTCCCGCCGACGCAGAAGATCTTCCCGCCGACGACGAAGATTTTATTATCCGCGACGATTCATCAGGAGCCCATTTCCAGGAAAATAAACAAAACATTTTTTTTGATTTCATTTTACCAATAGGGTGTTTGCTTCTGTTATTGTATATTCTTATAGCATAAATATAAATAATCAGATACAGCTAAATACTGATCTTTTCATACTAAAGTTCATACAAAGAGCACAGAATTTAGTTCGCTGATTATGTCAATTCTTACGTCTCTTATTTATTTCTAATTCCTTCAAACACAGCCAGCCAGGACAAATAGACAATGTTTTTCAGAGTGAACTGTTTAACATTGCTGTGATGGATACGAAAAACCTTCAGTGTTAGAAAACTTTTTCTTGGCACCAATGCAGCAGCTAAGGTTACGGGTGTAAACAAGGCCTCACTTTCTCGCTTTTAGTCGCACGCCTGAATGCATATTTCCGCGTCATTTGGGGCCTTTTACATTCTCACGTCGATCACTTTATTGATGGCTGTTCGTAAAGTTTGTCCGACCATATCGATAGATAATCATAGAATAGTAAAAATAAATTGACAATACATCATTAGCTTAAATGGACTGCTTGTTGCTGTGTATAAAAGACCGCGAGGTCGATTTTTGATAAAAAAAACTTCTTTTTAAACCATTTAATGGTGCCTGTGCCAGAACATAATATTATATATCTTGCGGAGCACAAAAGAAACTGCATTACTGCTTTAAATGGTTGCACCATTTGAAACATTCATAAATTTGCTCCAGCGAAAGACAGGTTTTCTCATTTTTGAATGATAAACCGTTTAACCACAAATGAATTAAGCATCCGTAACCTTAACTTTGTTATTTTTTAAGTTACGCATTATGTGAAGCCTAAGAAAATGTTGTGAAGTTTTTTATATTTTTGTTTCGTGAACAGTTTTATGTCAGTGAAATTTAAGTTGTAATTACTGATGTTCAAAATTTAAATGCAATATTTTTTTTCAAATAAGCATATTTCGAGCCTTATCATGTGTATTTCATAAACATATTCCAATAAATCTTTTTGCCATTAAGCATAACCTTAGCATATTTGGAGCCTGAAAAAGTACTTTTGATAAGCATCCTAAAGCCTCATTTTTGGAATTTCAATTTCTTATATAAAAAAACATGTGATGTGTAATTCAGCACAAGCAGACAAGGTAGTTTCGTGTTATTGTCGTTATTATGAAAGGGAAAAAAAAGCTTAAAACAATGATTACCATAAATCGGACTGTGCGCTTGTATGGTCACTTGAATGCTTATTAACATTTAGAGAAGTAACCTAGACAATAAACACCCGTTTTGAAAATATACGTTTTTGTCGAAAAATGTAGGAGGAAAGCTTAGATGCTTTTTAACGTTGTGTAGCCCAATTCATCCTCTTTTTTACCATAACATTTTCATAACAACCTACAGCCTTCGTGGAAAGTGGACAAACTTTACCAAACATTAAAATAATAAGAATAAATAAGGCTAGCTACAGCTAGCTGGCTTCAGCGGGATGCTGCCTTGAAATCTACGTTAGCTAGCTAAAATCTTGAAACTGGTTTTTTTCAGATTTACACATGGCTAGAAAACGTGATGATATTTTCATATATCTTAAACGTTGATAGAACTGAAATTTAGGCAGTTAAATAATTATACTAACCCAACCAAATATTCCTCTCTCTTTTCTTCAAAATTTTTTAGATTCGCAGCTTGGTGAAGAAGCCAGAGTATAACAAATATGGCGTCCTTGAACTCGGTCCCTCGAAAGAAACGACTCGTACCTTAACCCCTAGAGCTCGGTTTAGTTGAACGAAATCCGCCTCGTTAAAAACATAACTGGAAACGAAAATTTGAAGGAGTATCTAGCATAGCTCATCAAATAATATTAAAGTAACACCCTATAACAATATTTGTGATCAAATTCGTAACGCAGTCTTCATTCTTTTCCCAATTTAATGAATATTAAGATACGCACACAGCCGGAGTAGCGCTGGGTCGCGGGGTCAGATCGGACTTTAAAAGTCGTGACGTTACGGCAATCGGTTAAAAAATCGGTCGAAGAAGAAGAAGAAGAAGAAGAAGAAGGAGGAGAAGAAAAGACCGCCCGTTTTAATAAGATCTCGGATGTTATCCGAAATCTTGATGACACTGCCTTTGCGTAATTGAAGGAAGTTTTTCAACTTAGCCTTGTTGTTCTTATTTTGGCAAACATGACATTCCATTTTTATTTTGTAGTTGTCTGTACGAAAACCAGCGCATTACTTTTCACATCATGTTGCCAGAAATTAAGGTAATGTCTAAGTTCTGCTAACACTACTAACAGATTTGCTGACACAAAGAAACAGCAGTGCTATGTTCCGTCCGTCTAAATTAAAATACATCTAGGTATGGCGTCTACAGAATATTACAAACACTTTAAAGACCAATGACGATGGTGTGAAACTCTATCGGGTATAATTAAGCAAGCAATGAAGTCCATGCAAACATGGCGTATAAAATAAACAAAAACAGATAATTATATATGACTTCTCCTAATTATTTCACGATTTTTCGTGTATCTTTTTTATCTATCGTGCGATCCGCAACAACACTTGTTTCTGACCAGACAATGTCGGGAAATACAGCTCGTACAATAGGTTTAAAGTCTTATTTTTCGCTCTCCGTCTTTTCAAATTCCTATTTCCCGCTCTTTTTTTCAAAATACTTATTTTCCACTCTCTTTCGTTTTAAATTCCCCTTAAAATATGCAGAAATAAGAAACTTCCTTTCTACTGTTTCGAAACCACAAAGAGCCGACAGGACTTTGTAAACGAGTGCAAATAGCTTGCGGTTTATCAAAAAGACGCATGCGCCTACAATTATATCTTTCCAATCGAAGCATAGTTTCACAAATATTTTAATAGTTTTTGCACAGACACGTGGTTACGGAGGTGTGTCATCATTTTAATTTTAGCAATCTGACAAAAAATAACATTTTATCTCCCCCTGGATTAATCATTATAGTCTTAGATTGATATACTTCTATTTAATTACCCTAAACTTCTCTAAAACAGTATAAAAAGGGTGAAAGATTTAGAAATCATTAGTGAAAAAGCAGAACACTGCGCTGATAGTATCAGAGTAGTAAACAAGGTATGTAAAGTTCTGTATATTTATATTAACAGCGCATGAGAGCATCTCGTTTTTTTCTGTCGTAGTAATAAACTATTTTTCTTTGTTTTCCTGTTGAATTCTGCGTACAACTTTCTTGTATCGGACACTTAATGTAACAAGATGCATGATTATGAATTATCCATTTTAACGCATTCCCGTCCCATCCTTAGATGAAGTTAATTCACTTGGTGCTGCTTTTTGGATTCGTTGCTGTTCTATGTGCAGGTAAATTTCCGATTTTTTGTGTTTTAACTTGATTTTCTATAAAATAGTTAACAAACAGGCTAATTTTTTAGAGCAAAAAATAAAAGTTCAAGAAGATGTTGTCGATGATGCTTCCGAATTAGACCCTTTAGAAGACGAAGAAAAAGAGGATTTAGCTGAAGGGAATGACGATGATGAAGTCGAAGACAGTGACCCAGAAGAAATAAACGATGGTTTGTATTGCTTTTAATATTCAGTTTCTCTACTAACTTAGTGCTTTATAGAAAATAAATTTTTTTATCCATTTACTTTTTGTGCAGAAGACGAAGAAGGAAATGATATTGAAAAGAGCGAGAGCGCTGTCGAAGAAAAAGATGGCGAGGAACAAGGTAAAACTGGTCTTCCCCGTAACACGTTTAAAACACGTTTATATTTTTATATAAATATTTAATTTAATGCTCTTTTAGATCCCGTGGCCTGGTTTTCACGACGTAGATCTTCTCGCCGACGAAGAAGATCTTCCCCGCCGACGAAGATATTCTCGCCGACGAAGATCTTCCCGCCGACGCAGAAGATCTTCCCGCCGACGAAGAAGATCTTCCCGCCGACGACGAAGATTTTATTATCCGCGACGATTCATCAGGAGCCCATTTCCAGGAAAATAAACAAAACATTTTTTTTGATTTCATTTTACCAATAGGGTGTTTGCTTCTGTTATTGTATATTCTTATAGCATAAATATAAATAAACAGATACAGCTAAATACTGATCTTTTCATACTAAAGTTCATACAAAGAGCACAGAATTTAGTTCGCTGATTATGTCAATTCTTACGTCTCTTATTTATTTCTAATTCCTTCAAACACAGCCAGCCAGGACAAATAGACAATGTTTTTCAGAGTGAACTGTTTAACATTGCTGTGATGGATACGAAAAACCTTTCTTGGCACCAATGCAGCAGCTACTTCCGCTCCAAGGTTACGGGTGTAAACAAGGCCTCACTTTCTCGCTTTTAGTCGCACGCCTGAATGCATATTTCCGCGTCATTTGGGGCCTTTTACATTCTCACGTCGATCACTTTATTGATGGCTGTTCGTAAAGTTTGTCCGACCATATCGATTGATAATCATGGAATAGTAAAAATAAATTGACAATACATCATTAGCTTAAATGGACTGCTTGTTGCTGTGTATAAAAGACCGCGAGGTCGATTTTTGATAAGCCTGTGCCAGAACATAATATTATATAACTTGCGGAGCACAAAAGAAACTGCATTACCGCTTTATAAGCATCCTTAAGCCTCATTTTTGGAATTTCAATTTCTTATATAAAAAACATGTGATGTGTAATTCAGCACAAGCAGACAAGGTAGTTTCGTGTTATTGTCGTTATTATGAAAGGGGGAAAAAAGCTTAAAACAATGTTTACCATAAATTGGACTGTGCGCTTGTATGGTCACTGGGCTGCTTATTAACAATTAGAGAAGTAACCTTGACAGTAAACACCCGTTTTGAAAATATACGTTTTTGTCGAAAAATGTTTTTGCTGTAATTGGTGCCTAGGAGGAAAGCTTAGATGCTTTTTAACGTTGGGTAGCCCAATTCATCCTCTTTTTTAACATAACATTTTCATAACAACCTAAATCCTTCGTGGAAAGTGGACAAGCTTGTTAGCAAGAATTAACACATTTTAAAAGTTTGAACTTAACCAAATAAGTTACGTCTCAAATATATTCGAAACATCTTAACAAGTTCAAAATGCGTAGATTTAATATAGAAAGAAAGACCTGCACTTGTGGCAGCAAACTTTGAAATTATTTGTCTTGTCATATTATCTGAACAAAATTATAGTCCTTAGGACCGTACATCTACATGAACCGTAGTCTCGGGGTTGAGTTAACAAAAATAATAGATAACAAATTGCCAATAATATTTGTAACAAAATTAATAAATGTCGAACTTTATATCAAAGTTTGACCCACTGAGAAAAAAAACAAAATGATGAAATAAGCGCCCAGTGGGGATACGCCCCCACTGGGCGCTTATTTCATCATTTTGTTTTTTTGTTTAATTGATAACTTAACTAAATAAAAATCACCCTGCAATTTCATTTCTAAACATATTCTAAAGTTGGTTTTAAAAATGGTGTTATAAAATGTTTTTCCTAACAATGGAACTGTTATTCCATTGCTCGGGCTGAGATAATTCTGAAGGCAAAATTTTGACTTTTTTTAATAAATAAGCAAATAAAAAAATATCTCCCTTGCTTTCCCTTATTTAACTCAGGAGATTAGTTTATAAGGCTAAACGTTTTTATAAACGTTCTTGGGAGGCAGTTGTGGATGGATTGGCTAGATTATTATTTCTAGACTATGATAAATTAGTCATAAAAGCTGAAGCAGCAATAAAAAATAAATAAAAAAACGGCCAGAAAGGGAAAGCCTTGTTTATGCCAATCTAAATTGTACGCCTGACAAATATTGCTTTCACTACTGCCGTCTGTACTAAACCTGATTTCAATCAAAAAATAATTAACAGTGGTACAAACTTGGAGGTACAAACAACACCCTCTTTACTTCTTTGTTATGATTGAGCAACGTCTTATACAAAAACAATAGTATCACATAACAAAGTATTTAGAAAACTTCCAAATAAAATTAAATAAAAAATCTATAACACATTATAATGATGTAAATACAACAGTAAGAATTCGTCTTCAAAAAGGGAAGATATATCTCTGTAAGCCTGTTTCTTTCTCGGAGTTTTCCGCACGAAGTCTGAACATATCAGGATAACACCAGTGCGCACGTGTTCGGTGTATGAAACTGGTTTTTCAAAGTCCCCACCTATCCCCGCCTAGGTTGGATGGTCTTGTTTCTGTCAAAAAATTCAAGTCGCCGCTCATTTGTCATGCAAAATATTTGATTTTCAGTGTCGGACTTGGCTTCACTATTTACACCAGTTCTGCTGGAGTAAGCTGCGCATCTGGTTGGGCAAGAATTTCATTGATGTATTTCTCTGGTGTGAACAACTAGTGCAGACTGTTCGGCAGACTGTTCGGCAGACAATCCAGGACTACCATACAGGTGAGCATCGCGTAGACTTCAAAGCAAAGCGATATTTAGTGGCTCGATTAAGAAGTAGCGTAATCTTCGAGAAGCTTCATATTTAAACTTTTAAACTAGATTGGAATACTTTTGATTAAATTATTTTGCAATATTTTTATAACGTATTTTTATATCAGTGGTCGGATTTTTTGGTTAAATATTTTAAAGCTCTAGTTATAGCTAACTAGTTATCAAAGTGTTGGTAGAGCTAATAGGGAAGTGACAAAGAAAGAAACATAAACACAGATGTATATTGGATCGAGAAGAGCAATTTTCAGTCAATTTTGTGGCGAATTTTTTTCATTTGGCTAATTTTTTAGCGTTTATCTTCTAACTACTGTCCATTTATACATTTCTTTAGAAAAACGTTGACATTTTAAAAGTCACCAATCTTAAAATTTTCGTCAAGTTTTCTAACGTCTTCAATAACAGTGTGGGTTAATTATCTTTGTCGTAGTTAGCTATATAGGTTTTCAGTGATTTCCACATGCAAAGTTTTTTAATAAAGTTTGCTTTAGGTTTTAAATAGAGTTTATTTCGCGTTACTAAAAAGTTTATGATTTTATGATATCCCGACTGGTTTACATTCTCACGAAATCAAGCTGATTGGTTTAAAAAAATGTCAATGTGAATAATTTCATAAATAATTGTGCTTGTTTCTCGAGCGTTAATTTCGCATTTATGTGCAGAAAATGCTGCAAACGTGTTTGTGTTTTATACTTTTTAACTGCATAAATCAACTAAACAACACTAAGTATTTATGAGAATAGGTAAATTTCGAGTCGTGGAGTTGGGTAGTTATAGTTGCCGGGGTCAGAGTTGGAGAGTTGCTAAATTTCACAGTAACAAAGTTGAAAGTCGTATTTGCTCCATTCCGTAGAGCCTGTTATTTTTTTTTATATTTCTAACACGCGATGCTTGAAATTGCGTTTGGGCATACGACAATACTAAATCATACTCACTTCTAATGAAGAACTACTATTTCAATTGAATGGTGAAGTATTTCCGCAAAACTAGCAGATTATAATTTCTTATCTGTTTTTGGAATACCCAGACTTATGACGCAGCACAAAAATATCAGGTCGGAGTACGTTGGAAGCATTCTGATTAGTTTCTAGAAACAGCGCGAGATATTATCGAGGAGAATCTAGGGTCCAGGTGTTGACAAAACCGAGATTATAAAAGACTTTCCTCTACAGACTTTTTTTTGTATAAGATCGTTTTTAGAAAGGGAACGATAATAATTACAGGTTTAATAATTCACTTTTAGCCAGGAGATTTTTCTTGATTCTCATATTTCTGTTTCTTAAAAAAATATAATAAGTTTGACAATATGCAGCGCCAGTTAAAACCTCGCGGAATTGTACAATCCGCATGCTCTGATTGGTCGAGAACGTCAATAATTGGTCGAGAACGTCAAGGATTGCCAGCCTAAGACAAACTACGCTAATAAGTGACGCTAATTATAAATAAAAACTTTCTTGACCACTTTATGTACACAAAATACTAACAAAAAAATAAAAATTATACAGAAACACAAAAAACACATTATCATGAGGTAAAATTCTTCAACATTATAATACAAATATTTCATCAAACTTTAATTAATGGTTATAATATTTGGTGCATTCCTTTTTCTTTCCTTTCTTCCTTGTGATGCATTAAAGAAGTTCTAATGTATTTTATTCCACGTTCCTTCTGTTTATCTCTACGCCGTTTTTGTCCAGTGGCAGTGGCATTGTTTTGACTATCCACGAGGTCTTAATTCTGCGCATCTCGTTCAAAAAATGAAAGAGATGCGCAGAGATGAATGTATTTCTAGACCACCTTGCACGAAGGGGACTTTCTTTTATGTGTCCCTGCATAGAGATATAATTTAAAGAGAAAGAGAAAACACAACGCGATAATTTTCTATTCAAAACCCTATTGTTCAAACAAACAATGCGGAGTACGCGCGTCGCTGGGTTCCAGTTCTTTTTGCGCGTTTCTCGCAAAACGACTAATGCTGATTCTTTCAGTATAGAATCCCGACAACTTTACTTGTAAAAGATTAGGAAAATAATTAGATTTTCCATTGAATTCCGCCAAAGTTTATTGTTTAAACAGCTCTCAGGGGTTTACCCTCCCTTCGAATTAATTTACCTGCATAATTTGCAAGATTACCTAGCAATGCTTAGCTAAGTGAGAGCTTAGTGATATGAGCTTATTTAGTACTGCTAATATATTTACATAGTATGTGGTAAAATCCTTTTCTACCTATGACCTACCTACCTATATCAGTGCCTCGCTGAACATGGCCGGTCTTCAACACCGCAAAATATGCGGTGTTTGCTCGATTACCGGCCGTATTTTAAGGGAATGGAAAAGTTAATATGCTTAATCGAGGTCCATATGACAACTTTGAAAAGAAAAGAATAAAATTAAGACCGAGCAGATTCATTGTGAAAAATTCTTGATTAGAATTAAATACAACAACAAATTATGATTTTAACTAATATTTCGATTTTCAACGATACCATCATCAGGGTGAATAAAATTATAACAGGGTAAGTATTTACAACAAACAAGAAGCCCTGCGGCTTAAAGATTTCCGCCATTAGCAATAATCTGAAAAAGTACTGCACTTTGAAGAGGACTGAGTAATATGGGGGAACAAAATCATTGAATATTCTAAAATTTTAAAATTCAATTTTTGATTATTATTGTAACTGTAAATCATAGCTAACTTAACTTACATAAACTTCATTTCTCTATAAGAACAATTTTAAGAGAAAAATAATAAACCTGAAAACAAAATAAGAACAACGGCAAGGCTGAAAATTTATCTATTTTCTCTTTTTCTCTGAAAAACAACTTGGAAAATATCTTTAAAGGTGGCAGCAAATTTATTTTTACATAATCAGTTACGAAAGGTTATTTTCAGACTACATATTCTTATTTTTTCTTTTATAACACACTTGTCACGATTTTATAGCTATAATACATTATCTTTCACCAAAAATATACAGCCTCAACAAAATTCATGAATAATTAATTAGTTCTGTTGAATATAGCTTTAAGCCGGTTTTCCAATTAAAAAAAATGATACGCGTATCGAAGCAAAATACTGGTATCGAAGCACACGATACGCTACTACTTTCAATTTCCATCTGGTTATGGTGATACGTCTACAAAAATGAGAGAATGGAGGAATGAAATTGGGAATACAGATGCACTACAGTGTATAACAAGAGCTGGGTCAAATAATTATTCAAAAGACGCAAAAACAATACGAGAAAAATATCGTGATTATTTCAGTTCTAATGATGGTCAAGTAAATTGGCAGTGGTCTATGGTGACTAGTACTTAACAAATGGCAAAACAAAAACTATATTCAAGAAAACAGAAAGACTATCTTTTTAATATATAACTAATATACTCTAAAATCCAAAATATAATAAACTTGAACTGCATATATATTTTTTACTTTTGTCCAGTTTACATTGAAACATGTATATAAAAGTTTGTTGAACATGTCCTTAATCATCATGTTCATAGTCTAAAAATATTTGCATTATCTTTATTCTGGAATCTTTTTTTTGCCGCTTTGTAAGTTCACGAAACTGTTCAACAAGACTTTTGCAAAATAAAACATCCGAATCATTGTTATCCAGCTTCTCCATCTGTTTTAACCCCTCCTCCTGTTTGCTCTTCTTTAAATCTGCAGCAAGAGATTCCCTTAACAAGTCATCAATATCAGTTTTCCTTTTGGACTTTTTTGTTGAAGGTGAGGCTGAAACCACAGCAGAAGAATTTAATTGATGTGCACTAGCAGAATCAAAGTCAGGTTGTGTCATAAAGTTAATTCCATCTATCTGATTTTTGGAATTAATCGGTATCGGAGAGGGAGGTGGGGTAAACAAGTTGGTGTCGGTTTGTTTTCAAGGAATTTTCCAGGTGGAAAACTATGACTGTTGTTTAGCTATGCATGCTAATTATGTAGCTACAATCCTGGACAAAATATAGTGACAAAAACCTAAATTTTTTTCCTAATATCTCCCTTTTCCCCTCTGATATCAATGCGTTTTGAGCCATGTGTACAGGCTGGAAAGCCAACATTGATGCTGCGGAAGAGGTAATCTTGAAAAACTACATAGTTTTTCCACAATTTTTCTCCAGGGTTGTAGCAACTATATACATCTTTGTTTGGCTAGCTACATTTCAGTACATTACAACAGAAATCTTGACAATAAATATCATTTTCATTATTTTTACCTGGATGTTGTAAAGCAGCTGATAATCTTTTCCATGTTTCTGCTATTTTGTACTTATCCTTGTGAGCTTTAGAAGATATATTCCAAATACAAGGATATTTTCTTATTTCGTCAATAAGAGAAGAAAGGAGGTTCACATTGGTTTTATTATCATCTTCCACTTCTTTTTGTGTTTCTTCTATATCATTCGCTGTTGTTGGTGGTAAAAAGATCTACTGCTTCCTGCGAGGTTTCTTGCATAATTTGTGACTGTCCACAACTAGAAAAATAGATTGATGAAGAACATCTATAAAAGTTTCCACCAGTATTTGTTGTTGTTGTGGATTCTCAGCCATTTTGAATGCGGTTGTTTTACGAAAAAAAAAGGCTGATTGGCTGATTCACTGACTGATACTTCGTAGCACGCGAAAAAGTTGGATTGATTTCTACTTTATTTGTGCACGCACAGTTCACTTTCAAATACGCGTATTTCAGGATTTTTATAAACTGCGCATGCTCATTGATACGATACGTTCCGATACGCGTATCATTTTTTTTAATTGGAAAACCGGCTTTAGTCTAAGTGCTTGCAAAATTGTACAGAAGGAAATGACGTAATTAGTAAAGGGACACGTTAATAACATCAAAGATGGCGCATTATAAGACGACTTCATTATGCTACACTGCACGAGCTTTAACTTTCGATAGCATATAAACTTTAAAATAAAGTATTGTTCATTGGATAATAAAACAATTTGTTGCACTGTTAGGATTCTTATTGGCTTAAAACTCATTTTAGCCTCGTTCTCAGAAAAAAATCTGTCAAAACGAGGATTTAGGCTTTAGCCTGGATAAGTTTCGGGCGTCCAGCCTAGCTGCGCTGTCTCTATCTATCTATCTCTTTATCTCCTCAGGCGATTTTAAAGATTCCGCCTTCGCTGGCGGAAATCAACTGAGCTCCTTAGCCCTATTCCAACTGGGCGGGGACCAAATGGTCCCCCTACCAGTTTTTTGTTGCATAACTTTTTTTAGGATTATGATATGGCCCTGAAATTTTCTGACTTTTTCTAAAATTTATTTAGCAATATTTTGCCGTAATTTTTTTGGAAAAAATTATGCTCACCTTCAGCATTCATTCAATTTATTGAGGTTGTCAAAATCCAAAAAAATATATAAGTTGGCTGAAAAATCAATTTCAATACTTTTACTATTGTTTTAAAATATAGAATGGAAAAACATACTCAAATATGACATTTACTCATTTTGGGTACATTTTTCATGTCACTAATCCATTGTCATCTGTTATCATGGAAAAAGACAATAAGTTGATAAAAATGATATATATACTATTATATATCATTGGTTTGCAAATTTTACAGAGATTTTATATATCTACTTAGTTTTTACTGTTAGCGAAGTGAAATAATTATCTTTTTTCAACGTATGTTGATTTTCTGTAAAGGTAAATTTCGTCCTTTTTATCGATGACGATGACGTCATAATATGCGTGACATCGCCAAAATAAATAGTTTTTTGAATTGTTTAAACAACAAATAACAAAACTAAAAAAAAATAGAGCCGTAGCTAATGAAATCAATTCCGTCATTTGATTAAGTCCAAGAGTCCAATTTGAGGGGTTTTGATGACGACATCTTAAAAATAATGACGTCATCATGATTTTTTTTAATCAAATTGATTTTATTTATCAAATACTAACTCCCTACCAAATTTGAAGTAATAGCCTTTCTCAATCGG
>JASGCC010004194.1:0-20811 GCA_030067915.1 Hydractinia echinata | reverse complement strand
TCCTCATTCGGAACCTTTTCTTCTGAAAAATTCTTTTCAGGCCTAATTTGGACGAAACAAGAGAAATGGACAGCGTATAACGAATAATATCATAGGATAGTCTCTATTCGGAACTTTTCGTCTGAAAAATTCTTTTCAGGCCTAATTTCGACGAAACAAGGAAATGGAGCACATAACGAATAATATCATAGGATAGTCTCTATTCGGAACCTTTTCGTCTGAAAAATTCTTTTCAGGCCTAATTTCGACGAAACAAGAGAAATGGACAGCGTATAACGAATAATATCATAGGATAGTCTCATTCGGAACTTTTTCTTCTGAAAAATTCTTTTCAGGCCTAATTTGGACGAAACAAGAGAAATGGACAGCGATAACGAATAATATCATAGGATAGTCCTCTTTCGGAACTTTTTCTCTGAAAAATTCTTTTCAGGCCTAATTTCGACGAAACAAGAGAAATGGAGCACATAACGAATAATATCATAGGATAGTCTCTATTCGGAACTTTTTCGTCTGAAAAATTCTTTTCAGGCCTAATTTCGACGAAACAAGAGAAATGGACAGCGCATAACGAATAATATCATAGGATAGTCCTCCATTCGGAACTTTTCTTCTGAAAAATTCTTTTCAGGCCTAATTTGGACGAAACAAGAAATGGACAGCGTATAACGAATAATATCATAGGATAGTCCTCTATTCGGAACCTTTTCGTCTGAAAAATTCTTTTCAGGCCTAATTTCGACGAAACAAGAGAAATGGAGCACATAACGAATAATATCATAGGATAGTCCTCTATTCGGAACTTTTCTCTGAAAAATTCTTTTCAGGCCTAATTTGGACGAAACAAGAGAAATGGACAGCGTATAACGAATAATATCATAGGATAGTCCTCTATTCGGAACTTTTCGTCTGAAAAATTCTTTTCAGGCCTAATTTGGACGAAACAAGAGAAATGGACAGCGTATAACGAATAATATCATAGGATAGTCTCTATTCGGAACCTTTTTCGTCTGAAAAATTCTTTTCAGGCCTAATTTGGACGAAACAAGAGAAATGGACAGCGCATAACGAATAATATCATAGGATAGTCTCTATTCGGAACTTTTTCTCTGAAAAATTCTTTTCAGGCCTAATTTCGACGAAACAAGAGAAATGGACAGCGTATAACGAATAATATCATAGGATAGTCTCTATTCGGAACTTTTTCGTCTGAAAAATTCTTTTCAGGCCTAATTTCGACGAAACAAGAGAAATGGACAGCGTATAACGAATAATATCATAGGATAGTCTCTATTCGGAACCTTTTCGTCTGAAAAATTCTTTTCAGGCCTAATTTCGACGAAACAAGAGAAATGGACAGCGTATAACGAATAATATCATAGGATAGTCTCTATTCGGAACCTTTTCGTCTGAAAAATTCTTTTCAGGCCTAATTTCGACAAACAAGAGAAATGGACAGCGTATAACGAATAATATCATAGGATAGTCTCTATTCGGAACCTTTTCGTCTGAAAAATTCTTTTCAGGCCTAATTTGGACGAAACAAGAGAAATGGACAGCGTATAACGAATAATATCATAGGATAGTCTCTATTCGGAACCTTTTCGTCTGAAAAATTCTTTTCAGGCCTAATTTCGACGAAACAAGAGAAATGGACAGCGTATAACGAATAATATCATAGGATAGTCTCTATTCGGAACCTTTTTCGTCTGAAAAATTCTTTTCAGGCCTAATTTCGACGAAACAAGAGAAATGGACAGCGTATAACGAATAATATCATAGGATAGTCTCTATTCGGAACCTTTTCGTCTGAAAAATTCTTTTCAGGCCTAATTTCGACGAAACAAGAGAAATGGACACGTATAACGAATAATATCATAGGATAGTCTCTATTCGGAACCTTTTCGTCTGAAAAATTCTTTTCAGGCCTAATTTCGACGAAACAAGAGAAATGGACAGCGTATAACGAATAATATCATAGGATAGTCTCTATTCGGAACCTTTTTCTCTGAAAAATTCTTTTCAGGCCTAATTTCGACGAAACAAGAGAAATGGACAGCGTATAACGAATAATATCATAGGATAGTCTCTATTCGGAACCTTTTCGTCTGAAAAATTCTTTTCAGGCCTAATTTGGACGAAACAAGAGAAATGGACAGCGTATAACGAATAATATCATAGGATAGTCTCTATTCGGAACCTTTTCGTCTGAAAAATTCTTTTCAGGCCTAATTTCGACGAAACAAGAGAAATGGACAGCGTATAACGAATAATATCATAGGATAGTCTCTATTCGGAACCTTTTCGTCTGAAAAATTCTTTTCAGGCCTAATTTCGACGAAACAAGAGAAATGGACAGCGTATAACGAATAATATCATAGGATAGTCTCTATTCGGAACCTTTTCGTCTGAAAAATTTTTTCAGGCCTAATTTCGACGAAACAAGAGAAATGGACAGCGTATAACGAATAATATCATAGGATAGTCCTCTATTCGGAACCTTTTCGTCTGAAAAATTCTTTTCAGGCCTAATTTCGACGAAACAAGAGAAATGGACAGCGCATAACGAATAATATCATAGGATAGTCTCTATTCGGAACCTTTTCTCTGAAAAATTCTTTTCAGGCCTAATTTCGACGAAACAAGAGAAATGGACAGCGTATAACGAATAATATCATAGGATAGTCTCTATTCGGAACCTTTTCGTCTGAAAAATTCTTTTCAGGCCTAATTTCGACGAAACAAGAGAAATGGACAGCGTATAACGAATAATATCATAGGATAGTCTCTATTCGGAACCTTTTCTCTGAAAAATTCTTTTCAGGCCTAATTTGGACGAAACAAGAGAAATGGACAGCGTATAACGAATAATATCATAGGATAGTCCTCTATTCGGAACCTTTTCGTCTGAAAAATTCTTTTCAGGCCTAATTTCGACGAAACAAGAGAAATGGACAGCGTATAACGAATAATATCATAGGATAGTCTCTATTCGGAACCTTTTCGTCTGAAAAATTCTTTTCAGGCCTAATTTCGACGAAACAAGAGAAATGGACAGCGTATAACGAATAATATCATAGGATAGTCTCTATTCGGAACCTTTTCGTCTGAAAAATTCTTTTCAGGCCTAATTTCGACGAAACAAGAGAAATGGACAGCGTATAACGAATAATATCATAGGATAGTCTCTATTCGGAACCTTTTCGTCTGAAAAATTCTTTTCAGGCCTAATTTGGACGAAACAAGAGAAATGGACAGCGTAACGAATAATATCATAGGATAGTCTCATTCGGAACTTTTCGTCTGAAAAATTCTTTTCAGGCCTAATTTCGACGAAACAAGAGAAATGGACAGCGTATAACGAATAATATCATAGGATAGTCTCTATTCGGAACCTTTTTCGTCTGAAAAATTCTTTTCAGGCCTAATTTGGACGAAACAAGAGAAATGGACAGCGTATAACGAATAATATCATAGGATAGTCTCATTCGGAACTTTTCGTCTGAAAAATTCTTTTCAGGCCTAATTTCGACGAAACAAGAGAAATGGACAGCGTATAACGAATAATATCATAGGATAGTCTCTATTCGGAACCTTTTCGTCTGAAAAATTCTTTTCAGGCCTAATTTCGACGAAACAAGAGAAATGGACAGCGCGAATATCGGAACCTTTTCGTCTGAAAAATTCTTTTCAGGCCTAATTTCGACGAAACAAGAGAAATGGAGCAGCATAACGAATAATATCATAGGATAGTCTCTATTCGGAACCTTTTTCGTCTGAAAAATTCTTTTCAGGCCTAATTTCGACGAAACAAGAGAAATGGACAGCGCATAACGAATAATATCATAGGATAGTCTCTATTCGGAACCTTTTTCTGAAAAATTCTTTTCAGGCCTAATTTCGAAACAAGAGAAATGGACAGCGTATAACGAATAATATCATAGGATAGTCCTCTATTCGGAACCTTTTCGTCTGAAAAATTCTTTTCAGGCCTAATTTCGACGAAACAAGAGAAATGGAGCACATAACGAATAATATCATAGGATAGTCTCTATTCGGAACCTTTTTCTCTGAAAAATTCTTTTCAGGCCTAATTTGGACGAAACAAGAGAAATGGACAGCGTATAACGAATAATATCATAGGATAGTCTCTATTCGGAACCTTTTCGTCTGAAAAATTCTTTTCAGGCCTAATTTCGACGAAACAAGAGAAATGGAGCATAACGAATAATATCATAGGATAGTCTCTATTCGGAACCTTTTCTCTGAAAAATTCTTTTCAGGCCTAATTTCGACGAAACAAGAGAAATGGACAGCGTATAACGAATAATATCATAGGATAGTCTCTATTCGGAACCTTTTCGTCTGAAAAATTCTTTTCAGGCCTAATTTCGACGAAACAAGAGAAATGGACAGTATAACGAATAATATCATAGGATAGTCTCTATTCGGAATTTTCGTCTGAAAAATTCTTTTCAGGCCTAATTTCGACGAAACAAGAGAAATGGACAGCGTATAACGAATAATATCATAGGATAGTCCTCTATTCGGAACCTTTTTCTCTGAAAAATTTTTTCAGGCCTAATTTGGACGAAACAAGAGAAATGGACAGCGTATAACGAATAATATCATAGGATAGTCTATTCGGAACCTTTTCTCTGAAAAATTCTTTTCAGGCCTAATTTCGACGAAACAAGAGAAATGGACAGCGTATAACGAATAATATCATAGGATAGTCCTCTATTCGGAACTTTTCGTCTGAAAAATTCTTTTCAGGCCTAATTTCGACGAAACAAGAGAAATGGACAGCGTATAACGAATAATATCATAGGATAGTCTCTATTCGGAACCTTTTCGTCTGAAAAATTCTTTTCAGGCCTAATTTGGACGAAACAAGAGAAATGGACAGCGTATAACGAATAATATCATAGGATAGTCTCTATTCGGAACCTTTTCGTCTGAAAAATTCTTTTCAGGCCTAATTTCGACGAAACAAGAGAAATGGACAGCGTATAACGAATAATATCATAGGATAGTCTCTATTCGGAACCTTTTTCGTCTGAAAAATTCTTTTCAGGCCTAATTTCGACGAAACAAGAGAAATGGACAGCATATAACGAATAATATCATAGGATAGTCTCTATTCGGAACCTTTTCGTCTGAAAAATTCTTTTCAGGCCTAATTTCGACGAAACAAGAGAAATGGACAGCGTATAACGAATAATATCATAGGATAGTCTCTATTCGGAACCTTTTCGTCTGAAAAATTCTTTTCAGGCCTAATTTCGACGAAACAAGAGAAATGGACAGCGTATAACGAATAATATCATAGGATAGTCTCTATTCGGAACCTTTTCGTCTGAAAAATTCTTTTCAGGCCTAATTTCGACGAAACAAGAGAAATGGAGCAGCATAACGAATAATATCATAGGATTCTCTATTCGGAACCTTTTCTCTGAAAAATTCTTTTCAGGCCTAATTTCGACGAAACAAGAGAAATGGACAGCGTATAACGAATAATATCATAGGATAGTCTCTATTCGGAACCTTTTCGTCTGAAAAATTCTTTTCAGGCCTAATTTCGACGAAAAAGAGAAATGGAGCAGCATAACGAATAATATCATAGGATAGTCTCTATTCGGAACCTTTTCTCTGAAAAATTCTTTTCAGGCCTAATTTCGACGAAACAAGAGAAATGGAGCAGCATAACGAATAATATCATAGGATAGTCTCTATTCGGAACCTTTTCGTCTGAAAAATTCTTTTCAGGCCTAATTTCGACGAAACAAGAGAAATGGACAGCGTATAACGAATAATATCATAGGATAGTCTCATTCGGAACCTTTTTCTCTGAAAAATTCTTTTCAGGCCTAATTTCGACGAAACAAGAGAAATGGACAGCGTATAACGAATAATATCATAGGATAGTCTCTATTCGGAACCTTTTCGTCTGAAAAATTCTTTTCAGGCCTAATTTCGACGAAACAAGAGAAATGGACAGCATAACGAATAATATCATAGGATAGTCTCTATTCGGAACCTTTTCGTCTGAAAAATTCTTTTCAGGCCTAATTTCGACGAAACAAGAGAAATGGACAGCGTATAACGAATAATATCATAGGATAGTCTCTATTCGGAACCTTTTCGTCTGAAAAATTCTTTTCAGGCCTAATTTCGACGAAACAAGAGAAATGGACAGCGTATAACGAATAATATCATAGGATAGTCTCTATTCGGAACCTTTTCGTCTGAAAAATTCTTTTCAGGCCTAATTTCGACGAAACAAGAGAAATGGAGCACATAACGAATAATATCATAGGATAGTCTATTCGGAACCTTTTCGTCTGAAAAATTCTTTTCAGGCCTAATTTCGACGAAACAAGAGAAATGGACAGCATAACGAATAATATCATAGGATAGTCTCTATTCGGAACCTTTTCTGAAAAATTCTTTTCAGGCCTAATTTCGACGAAACAAGAGAAATGGAGCGTATAACGAATAATATCATAGGATAGTCTCTATTCGGAACCTTTTCTCTGAAAAATTCTTTTCAGGCCTAATTTCGACGAAACAAGAGAAATGGACAGCGTATAACGAATAATATCATAGGATAGTCTCTATTCGGAACCTTTTCGTCTGAAAAATTCTTTTCAGGCCTAATTTCGACGAAACAAGAGAAATGGAGCACATAACGAATAATATCATAGGATAGTCTCTATTCGGAACTTTTCGTCTGAAAAATTCTTTTCAGGCCTAATTTGGACGAAACAAGAGAAATGGACAGCGTATAACGAATAATATCATAGGATAGTCTCTATTCGGAACTTTTCTCTGAAAAATTCTTTTCAGGCCTAATTTCGACGAAACAAGAGAAATGGACAGCGTATAACGAATAATATCATAGGATAGTCTCTATTCGGAACCTTTTCGTCTGAAAAATTCTTTTCAGGCCTAATTTCGACGAAACAAGAGAAATGGAGCAGCATAACGAATAATATCATAGGATAGTTCTATTCGGAACTTTTCGTCTGAAAAATTCTTTTCAGGCCTAATTTCGACGAAACAAGAGAAATGGACAGCGTATAACGAATAATATCATAGGATAGTCTCTATTCGGAACCTTTTCGTCTGAAAAATTCTTTTCAGGCCTAATTTCGACGAAACAAGAGAAAAGGCAATAACGAATAATATCATAGGATATCTATTCGGAACTTTTTCGTCTGAAAAATTCTTTTCAGGCCTAATTTCGACGAAACAAGAGAAATGGACAGCGTATAACGAATAATATCATAGGATAGTCCTATTCGGAACTTTTTCTCTGAAAAATTCTTTTCAGGCCTAATTTCGACGAAACAAGAGAAATGGACAGCGTATAACGAATAATATCATAGGATAGTCTCTATTCGGAACCTTTTCGTCTGAAAAATTCTTTTCAGGCCTAATTTCGACGAAACAAGAGAAATGGATGCACATAACGAATAATATCATAGGATAGTTTCTATTCGGAACCTTTTCGTCTGAAAAATTCTTTTCAGGCCTAATTTCGACGAAACAAGAGAAATGGACAGCGTATAACGAATAATATCATAGGATAGTCTCTATTCGGAACCTTTTCGTCTGAAAAATTCTTTTCAGGCCTAATTTCGACGAAACAAGAGAAATGGACAGCGTATAACGAATAATATCATAGGATAGTCTCTATTCGGAACCTTTTCGTCTGAAAAATTCTTTTCAGGCCTAATTTCGACGAAACAAGAGAAATGGACAGCGTATAACGAATAATATCATAGGATAGTCTCTATTCGGAACCTTTTCGTCTGAAAAATTCTTTTCAGGCCTAATTTCGACGAAACAAGAGAAATGGACAGTGCATAACGAATAATATCATAGGATAGTCTCTATTCGGAACCTTTTCTCTGAAAAATTCTTTTCAGGCCTAATTTCGACGAAACAAGAGAAATGGACAGCGTATAACGAATAATATCATAGGATAGTCTCATTCGGAACTTTTCGTCTGAAAAATTCTTTTCAGGCCTAATTTCGACGAAACAAGAGAAATGGAGCAGCATAACGAATAATATCATAGGATAGTCTCTATTCGGAACTTTTTCGTCTGAAAAATTCTTTTCAGGCCTAATTTCGACGAAACAAGAGAAATGGACAGCGTATAACGAATAATATCATAGGATAGTCTCTATTCGGAACCTTTTCTCTGAAAAATTCTTTTCAGGCCTAATTTCGACGAAACAAGAGAAATGGACAGCGTATAACGAATAATATCATAGGATAGTCTCTATTCGGAACCTTTTTCGTCTGAAAAATTCTTTTCAGGCCTAATTTCGACGAAACAAGAGAAATGGACAGCGTATAACGAATAATATCATAGGATAGTCTCTATTCGGAACCTTTTTCTGAAAAATTCTTTTCAGGCCTAATTTCGACGAAACAAGAGAAATGGACACTAACGAATAATATCATAGGATAGTCTTATTCGGAACTTTTTCGTCTGAAAAATTCTTTTCAGGCCTAATTTCGACGAAACAAGAGAAATGGACAGCGTATAACGAATAATATCATAGGATAGTCTCTATTCGGAACCTTTTCGTCTGAAAAATTCTTTTCAGGCCTAATTTCGACGAAACAAGAGAAATGGACAGCGTATAACGAATAATATCATAGGATAGTCTCTATTCGGAACCTTTTCGTCTGAAAAATTCTTTTCAGGCCTAATTTCGACGAAACAAGAGAAATGGACATAACGAATAATATCATAGGATAGTCTCTATTCGGAACCTTTTCGTCTGAAAAATTCTTTTCAGGCCTAATTTGGACGAAACAAGAGAAATGGACAGCGTATAACGAATAATATCATAGGATAGTCCTATTCGGAACCTTTTCGTCTGAAAAATTCTTTTCAGGCCTAATTTGGACGAAACAAGAGAAATGGACATAACGAATAATATCATAGGATAGTCTATTCGGAATTTTTCTCTGAAAAATTCTTTTCAGGCCTAATTTCGACGAAACAAGAGAAATGGACAGCGTATAACGAATAATATCATAGGATAGTCTCTATTCGGAACCTTTTCGTCTGAAAAATTCTTTTCAGGCCTAATTTCGACGAAACAAGAGAAATGGACAGCGTATAACGAATAATATCATAGGATAGTCTCTATTCGGAACTTTTCTCTGAAAAATTCTTTTCAGGCCTAATTTCGACGAAACAAGAGAAATGGAGCACATAACGAATAATATCATAGGATAGTTCTATTCGGAACCTTTTCGTCTGAAAAATTCTTTTCAGGCCTAATTTCGACGAAACAAGAGAAATGGACAGCGTATAACGAATAATATCATAGGATAGTCCTATTCGGAACCTTTTTCGTCTGAAAAATTCTTTTCAGGCCTAATTTCGACGAAACAAGAGAAATGGACAGCGTATAACGAATAATATCATAGGATAGTTCTATTCGGAACCTTTTCGTCTGAAAAATTCTTTTCAGGCCTAATTTCGACGAAACAAGAGAAATGGAGCACATAACGAATAATATCATAGGATAGTCTCTATTCGGAACCTTTTCTCTGAAAAATTCTTTTCAGGCCTAATTTGACGAAACGAAAAGAGAAATGGACAGCGTATAACGAATAATATCATAGGATAGTCTCTATTCGGAACCTTTTCGTCTGAAAAATTCTTTTCAGGCCTAATTTCGACGAAACAAGAGAAATGGAGCACATAACGAATAATATCATAGGATAGTCTCTATTCGGAATTTTCGTCTGAAAAATTCTTTTCAGGCCTAATTTCGACGAAACAAGAGAAATGGACAGCGTATAACGAATAATATCATAGGATAGTCTCTATTCGGAACCTTTTCTCTGAAAAATTCTTTTCAGGCCTAATTTCGACGAAACAAGAGAAATGGACAGCGTATAACGAATAATATCATAGGATAGTCTCTATTCGGAACCTTTTCGTCTGAAAAATTCTTTTCAGGCCTAATTTCGACGAAACAAGAGAAATGGACAGCGTATAACGAATAATATCATAGGATAGTCTCTATTCGGAACCTTTTCGTCTGAAAAATTCTTTTCAGGCCTAATTTCGACGAAACAAGAGAAATGGACAGCGTATAACGAATAATATCATAGGATAGTTCTATTCGGAACCTTTTCGTCTGAAAAATTCTTTTCAGGCCTAATTTCGACGAAACAAGAGAAATGGACAGCGTATAACGAATAATATCATAGGATAGTCTCTATTCGGAACCTTTTCGTCTGAAAAATTCTTTTCAGGCCTAATTTCGACGAAACAAGAGAAATGGACAGCGTATAACGAATAATATCATAGGATAGTCTCTATTCGGAACCTTTTTCTCTGAAAAATTCTTTTCAGGCCTAATTTCGACGAAACAAGAGAAATGGACAGCGTATAACGAATAATATCATAGGATAGTCTCTATTCGGAACCTTTTCGTCTGAAAAATTCTTTTCAGGCCTAATTTCGACGAAACAAGAGAAATGGACAGCGTATAACGAATAATATCATAGGATAGTCTCTATTCGGAACCTTTTTTCTGAAAAATTCTTTTCAGGCCTAATTTCGACGAAACAAGAGAAATGGAGCAGCATAACGAATAATATCATAGGATAGTCTCTATTCGGAACCTTTTCGTCTGAAAAATTCTTTTCAGGCCTAATTTCGACGAAACAAGAGAAATGGACAGCGTATAACGAATAATATCATAGGATAGTCTCTATTCGGAACCTTTTTCTCTGAAAAATTCTTTTCAGGCCTAATTTCGACGAAACAAGAGAAATGGACAGCGTATAACGAATAATATCATAGGATAGTCTCTATTCGGAACCTTTTCGTCTGAAAAATTCTTTTCAGGCCTAATTTCGACGAAACAAGAGAAATGGAGTGCACATAACGAATAATATCATAGGATAGTCTCTATTCGGAACCTTTTCGTCTGAAAAATTCTTTTCAGGCCTAATTTCGACGAAACAAGAGAAATGGACAGCGTATAACGAATAATATCATAGGATAGTCCTCATTCGGAACCTTTTCGTCTGAAAAATTCTTTTCAGGCCTAATTTCGACGAAACAAGAGAAATGGACAGCGTATAACGAATAATATCATAGGATAGTCTCTATTCGGAACCTTTTCTCTGAAAAATTCTTTTCAGGCCTAATTTGGACGAAACAAGAGAAATGGACAGCGTATCATAGCGGAACCTTTTCGTCTGAAAAATTCTTTTCAGGCCTAATTTCGACGAAACAAGAGAAATGGACAGCGTATAACGAATAATATCATAGGATAGTCTCTATTCGGAACCTTTTCGTCTGAAAAATTCTTTTCAGGCCTAATTTGGACGAAACAAGAGAAATGGACAGCGTATAACGAATAATATCATAGGATAGTCCTCTATTCGGAACCTTTTCGTCTGAAAAATTCTTTTCAGGCCTAATTTCGACGAAACAAGAGAAATGGACAGCGTATAACGAATAATATCATAGGATAGTCTCTATTCGGAACCTTTTCGTCTGAAAAATTCTTTTCAGGCCTAATTTCGACGAAACAAGAGAAATGGACAGCATAACGAATAATATCATAGGATAGTCCTCTATTCGGAACCTTTTCGTCTGAAAAATTCTTTTCAGGCCTAATTTCGACGAAACAAGAGAAATGGAGCACATAACGAATAATATCATAGGATAGTCTCTATTCGGAATTTTTCGTCTGAAAAATTCTTTTCAGGCCTAATTTCGACGAAACAAGAGAAATGGACAGCGTATAACGAATAATATCATAGATAGTCCTCCATTCGGAACTTTTTCTTCTGAAAAATTCTTTTCAGGCCTAATTTGACGAAACAAGAGAAATGGACAGCGTATAACGAATAATATCATAGGATAGTCTCTATTCGGAACCTTTTCGTCTGAAAAATTCTTTTCAGGCCTAATTTCGACGAAACAAGAGAAATGGAAGCATAACGAATAATATCATAGGATAGTCTCTATTCGGAACCTTTTCGTCTGAAAAATTCTTTTCAGGCCTAATTTCGACGAAACAAGAGAAATGGACAGCGTATAACGAATAATATCATAGGATAGTTCTATTCGGAACCTTTTCGTCTGAAAAATTCTTTTCAGGCCTAATTTCGACGAAACAAGAGAAATGGAGCACATAACGAATAATATCATAGGATAGTCTCTATTCGGAACCTTTTCGTCTGAAAAATTCTTTTCAGGCCTAATTTGGACGAAACAAGAGAAATGGACAGCGTATAACGAATAATATCATAGGATAGTCCTATTCGGAACCTTTTCTCTGAAAAATTCTTTTCAGGCCTAATTTCGAAACAAGAGAAATGGACAGCGTATAACGAATAATATCATAGGATAGTCCTCATTCGGAACCTTTTTCGTCTGAAAAATTCTTTTCAGGCCTAATTTGGACGAAACAAGAGAAATGGACAGCGTATAACGAATAATATCATAGGATAGTCTCTATTCGGAACCTTTTCGTCTGAAAAATTCTTTTCAGGCCTAATTTCGACGAAACAAGAGAAATGGACAGCGTATAACGAATAATATCATAGGATAGTCTCTATTCGGAACCTTTTCTCTGAAAAATTCTTTTCAGGCCTAATTTCGACGAAACAAGAGAAATGGACAGCGTATAACGAATAATATCATAGGATAGTCTTCTATTCGGAACCTTTTCGTCTGAAAAATTCTTTTCAGGCCTAATTTCGACGAAACAAGAGAAATGGACAGCATAACGAATAATATCATAGGATAGTCTCTATTCGGAACCTTTTCGTCTGAAAAATTCTTTTCAGGCCTAATTTCGACGAAACAAGAGAAATGGAGCACATAACGAATAATATCATAGGATAGTCTCTATTCGGAACCTTTTCGTCTGAAAAATTCTTTTCAGGCCTAATTTCGACGAAACAAGAGAAATGGACAGCGTATAACGAATAATATCATAGGATAGTCTCTATTCGGAACCTTTTTCGTCTGAAAAATTCTTTTCAGGCCTAATTTCGACGAAACAAGAGAAATGGACAGCGTATAACGAATAATATCATAGGATAGTCCTCTATTCGGAACCTTTTTCGTCTGAAAAATTCTTTTCAGGCCTAATTTCGACGAAACAAGAGAAATGGACAGCGTATAACGAATAATATCATAGGATAGTCCTCTATTCGGAACCTTTTCGTCTGAAAAATTCTTTTCAGGCCTAATTTCGACGAAACAAGAGAAATGGACAGCGTATAACGAATAATATCATAGGATAGTCTCTATTCGGAACTTTTCGTCTGAAAAATTCTTTTCAGGCCTAATTTCGACGAAACAAGAGAAATGGACAGCATAACGAATAATATCATAGGATAGTCTCTATTCGGAACCTTTTCGTCTGAAAAATTCTTTTCAGGCCTAATTTCGACGAAACAAGAGAAATGGACAGCGTATAACGAATAATATCATAGGATAGTCTCTATTCGGAACCTTTTCGTCTGAAAAATTCTTTTCAGGCCTAATTTGGACGAAACAAGAGAAATGGACAGCGTATAACGAATAATATCATAGGATAGTCCTCATTCGGAACCTTTTTCGTCTGAAAAATTCTTTTCAGGCCTAATTTCGACGAAACAAGAGAAATGGACAGCGTATAACGAATAATATCATAGGATAGTCTCTATTCGGAACCTTTTCGTCTGAAAAATTCTTTTCAGGCCTAATTTCGACGAAACAAGAGAAATGGACAGCGTATAACGAATAATATCATAGGATAGTCCTATTCGGAACCTTTTCGTCTGAAAAATTCTTTTCAGGCCTAATTTGGACGAAACAAGAGAAATGGACAGCGTATAACGAATAATATCATAGGATAGTCTCTATTCGGAACCTTTTCGTCTGAAAAATTCTTTTCAGGCCTAATTTCGACGAAACAAGAGAAATGGACAGCGTATAACGAATAATATCATAGGATAGTCCTCTATTCGGAACCTTTTCGTCTGAAAAATTCTTTTCAGGCCTAATTTGGACGAAACAAGAGAAATGGACAGCGTATAACGAATAATATCATAGGATAGTCCTCCTATTCGGAACTTTTCTTCTGAAAAATTCTTTTCAGGCCTAATTTCGACGAAACAAGAGAAATGGACAGCGTATAACGAATAATATCATAGGATAGTCTCTATTCGGAACTTTTTCGTCTGAAAAATTCTTTTCAGGCCTAATTTCGACGAAACAAGAGAAATGGACAGCGTATAACGAATAATATCATAGGATAGTCTCTATTCGGAACCTTTTTCGTCTGAAAAATTCTTTTCAGGCCTAATTTCGACGAAACAAGAGAAATGGACAGCGTATAACGAATAATATCATAGGATAGTCTCTATTCGGAACCTTTTCGTCTGAAAAATTCTTTTCAGGCCTAATTTCGACGAAACAAGAGAAATGGACAGCGTATAACGAATAATATCATAGGATAGTCCTCTATTCGGAACCTTTTCGTCTGAAAAATTCTTTTCAGGCCTAATTTCGACGAAACAAGAGAAATGGACAGCGTATAACGAATAATATCATAGGATAGTCCTCTATTCGGAATTTTTCTCTGAAAAATTCTTTTCAGGCCTAATTTCGACGAAACAAGAGAAATGGACAGCGTATAACGAATAATATCATAGGATAGTCTCTATTCGGAACCTTTTCGTCTGAAAAATTCTTTTCAGGCCTAATTTCGACGAAACAAGAGAAATGGACAGCGTATAACGAATAATATCATAGGATAGTCCTCTATTCGGAACCTTTTCGTCTGAAAAATTCTTTTCAGGCCTAATTTCGACGAAACAAGAGAAATGGACACATAACGAATAATATCATAGGATAGTCTCTATTCGGAACCTTTTTGTCTGAAAAATTCTTTTCAGGCCTAATTTCGACGAAACAAGAGAAATGGACAGCGTATAACGAATAATATCATAGGATAGTCCTCTATTCGGAACCTTTTCGTCTGAAAAATTCTTTTCAGGCCTAATTTAGACGAAACAAGAGAAATGGACAGCGTATAACGAATAATATCATAGGATAGTCTCTATTCGGAACCTTTTCGTCTGAAAAATTCTTTTCAGGCCTAATTTGGACGAAACAAGAGAAATGGAGCACATAACGAATAATATCATAGGATAGTCCTCTATTCGGAACCTTTTCTCTGAAAAATTCTTTTCAGGCCTAATTTGGACGAAACAAGAGAAATGGACAGCGTATAACGAATAATATCATAGGATAGTCTCATTCGGAACTTTTTCTTCTGAAAAATTCTTTTCAGGCCTAATTTGGACGAAACAAGAGAAATGGACAGCGTATAACGAATAATATCATAGGATAGTCTTCTATTCGGAACCTTTTCGTCTGAAAAATTCTTTTCAGGCCTAATTTCGACGAAACAAGAGAAATGGACAGCGTCGGAACCTTTTCGTCTGAAAAATTCTTTTCAGGCCTAATTTCGACGAAACAAGAGAAATGGACAGCGTATAACGAATAATATCATAGGATAGTCCTCTATTCGGAACCTTTTCGTCTGAAAAATTCTTTTCATGCCTAATTTCGACGAAACAAGAGAAATGGACAGCGTATAACGAATAATATCATAGGATAGTCTTCTATTCGGAACCTTTTCGTCTGAAAAATTCTTTTCAGGCCTAATTTCGACGAAACAAGAGAAATGGACAGCGTATAACGAATAATATCATAGGATAGTCTTCTATTCGGAACCTTTTCGTCTGAAAAATTCTTTTCAGGCCTAATTTCGACGAAACAAGAGAAATGGACAGCATAACGAATAATATCATAGGATAGTCCTCATTCGGAACTTTTTCGTCTGAAAAATTCTTTTCAGGCCTAATTTGGACGAAACAAGAGAAATGGAGCAGCATAACGAATAATATCATAGGATAGTCTCTATTCGGAACCTTTTTCTCTGAAAAATTCTTTTCAGGCCTAATTTCGACGAAACAAGAGAAATGGACAGCGTATAACGAATAATATCATAGGATAGTCTCATTCGGAACCTTTTCGTCTGAAAAATTCTTTTCAGGCCTAATTTCGACGAAACAAGAGAAATGGACAGCGTATAACGAATAATATCATAGGATAGTCTCTATTCGGAACCTTTTCGTCTGAAAAATTCTTTTCAGGCCTAATTTCGACGAAACAAGAGAAATGGAGCAGCATAACGAATAATATCATAGGATAGTCTCTATTCGGAACCTTTTCGTCTGAAAAATTCTTTTCAGGCCTAATTTCGACGAAACAAGAGAAATGGACAGCGTAACGAATAATATCATAGGATAGTCTCTATTCGGAACCTTTTCGTCTGAAAAATTCTTTTCAGGCCTAATTTCGACGAAACAAGAGAAATGGAGCAGCATAACGAATAATATCATAGGATAGTCTCTATTCGGAACCTTTTCGTCTGAAAAATTCTTTTCAGGCCTAATTTCGACGAAACAAGAGAAATGGACAGCGTATAACGAATAATATCATAGGATAGTCCTCTATTCGGAACCTTTTCGTCTGAAAAATTCTTTTCAGGCCTAATTTCGACGAAACAAGAGAAATGGACAGCGTATAACGAATAATATCATAGGATAGTCTCTATTCGGAACCTTTTCGTCTGAAAAATTCTTTTCAGGCCTAATTTCGACGAAACAAGAGAAATGGACAGCGTATAACGAATAATATCATAGGATAGTCTCTATTCGGAACCTTTTTCGTCTGAAAAATTCTTTTCAGGCCTAATTTCGACGAAACAAGAGAAATGGACAGCGTATAACGAATAATATCATAGGATAGTCCTCTATTCGGAACCTTTTCTCTGAAAAATTCTTTTCAGGCCTAATTTGGACGAAACAAGAGAAATGGACAGCGTATAACGAATAATATCATAGGATAGTCCTCTATTCGGAACCTTTTTCGTCTGAAAAATTCTTTTCAGGCCTAATTTGGACGAAACAAGAGAAATGGACAGCGTATAACGAATAATATCATAGGATAGTCTCTATTCGGAACCTTTTCGTCTGAAAAATTCTTTTCAGGCCTAATTTCGACGAAACAAGAGAAATGGACACATAACGAATAATATCATAGGATAGTCTCTATTCGGAACCTTTTCGTCTGAAAAATTCTTTTCAGGCCTAATTTCGACGAAACAAGAGAAATGGACAGCGTATAACGAATAATATCATAGGATAGTCTCTATTCGGAACCTTTTCGTCTGAAAAATTCTTTTCAGGCCTAATTTCGACGAAACAAGAGAAATGGACAGCGTATAACGAATAATATCATAGGATAGTCTCTATTCGGAACCTTTTCGTCTGAAAAATTTTTTCAGGCCTAATTTCGACGAAACAAGAGAAATGGACAGCGTATAACGAATAATATCATAGGATAGTCCTCTATTCGGAACCTTTTCGTCTGAAAAATTCTTTTCAGGCCTAATTTCGACGAAACAAGAGAAATGGACAGCGTATAACGAATAATATCATAGGATAGTCTCATTCGGAACCTTTTCGTCTGAAAAATTCTTTTCAGGCCTAATTTGGACGAAACAAGAGAAATGGAGCAGCATAACGAATAATATCATAGGATAGTCTCTATTCGGAACCTTTTCGTCTGAAAAATTCTTTTCAGGCCTAATTTCGACGAAACAAGAGAAATGGACAGCGTATAACGAATAATATCATAGGATAGTCTCTATTCGGAACCTTTTTCTCTGAAAAATTCTTTTCAGGCCTAATTTCGACGAAACAAGAGAAATGGACAGCGTATAACGAATAATATCATAGGATAGTCTCTATTCGGAACCTTTTCGTCTGAAAAATTCTTTTCAGGCCTAATTTCGACGAAACAAGAGAAATGGACAGCGTATAACGAATAATATCATAGGATAGTCTCTATTCGGAACCTTTTCGTCTGAAAAATTCTTTTCAGGCCTAATTTCGACGAAACAAGAGAAATGGACAGCGTATAACGAATAATATCATAGGATAGTCCTCTATTCGGAACCTTTTCGTCTGAAAAATTCTTTTCAGGCCTAATTTGACGAAACAAGAGAAATGGACAGCGTATAACGAATAATATCATAGGATAGTCTCTATTCGGAACCTTTTCGTCTGAAAAATTCTTTTCAGGCCTAATTTCGACGAAACAAGAGAAATGGACAGCGTATAACGAATAATATCATAGGATAGTCTCTATTCGGAACCTTTTCGTCTGAAAAATTCTTTTCAGGCCTAATTTCGACGAAACAAGAGAAATGGACAGCGTATAACGAATAATATCATAGGATAGTCCTCTATTCGGAACCTTTTTCTCTGAAAAATTCTTTTCAGGCCTAATTTCGACGAAACAAGAGAAATGGACAGCGTATAACGAATAATATCATAGGATAGTCTCTATTCGGAACCTTTTCGTCTGAAAAATTCTTTTCAGGCCTAATTTGGACGAAACAAGAGAAATGGACAGCGTATAACGAATAATATCATAGGATAGTCTCTATTCGGAACCTTTTCGTCTGAAAAATTCTTTTCAGGCCTAATTTCGACGAAACAAGAGAAATGGACAGCGTATAACGAATAATATCATAGGATAGTCCTCATTCGGAACTTTTTCTCTGAAAAATTCTTTTCAGGCCTAATTTCGACGAAACAAGAGAAATGGACAGCGTATAACGAATAATATCATAGGATAGTCCTCTATTCGGAACCTTTTTCTCTGAAAAATTCTTTTCAGGCCTAATTTCGACGAAACAAGAGAAATGGACAGCGTATAACGAATAATATCATAGGATAGTCCTCTATTCGGAACCTTTTCGTCTGAAAAATTCTTTTCAGGCCTAATTTCGACGAAACAAGAGAAATGGACACCGCATAGGATAGCTTTTTCTTCTGAAAAATTCTTTTCAGGCCTAATTTCGACGAAACAAGAGAAATGGACAGCGTATAACGAATAATATCATAGGATAGTCTCTATTCGGAACCTTTTCGTCTGAAAAATTCTTTTCAGGCCTAATTTCGACGAAACAAGAGAAATGGACAGCGTATAACGAATAATATCATAGGATAGTTTCTATTCGGAACCTTTTCGTCTGAAAAATTCTTTTCAGGCCTAATTTCGACGAAACAAGAGAAATGGACAGCGTATAACGAATAATATCATAGGATAGTCCTCTATTCGGAACCTTTTCGTCTGAAAAATTCTTTTCAGGCCTAATTTCGACGAAACAAGAGAAATGGACAGCGTATAACGAATAATATCATAGGATAGTCTCTATTCGGAATTTTCGTCTGAAAAATTCTTTTCAGGCCTAATTTGGACGAAACAAGAGAAATGGACAGCGTATAACGAATAATATCATAGGATAGTCCTCTATTCGGAACCTTTTCGTCTGAAAAATTCTTTTCAGGCCTAATTTCGACGAAACAAGAGAAATGGACAGCGTATAACGAATAATATCATAGGATAGTCTCTATTCGGAACCTTTTTCTCTGAAAAATTCTTTTCAGGCCTAATTTGGACGAAACAAGAGAAATGGACAGCGTATAACGAATAATATCATAGGATAGTCTCATTCGGAACCTTTTTCTCTGAAAAATTCTTTTCAGGCCTAATTTGACGAAACAAGAGAAATGGACAGCGTATAACGAATAATATCATAGGATAGTCTCTATTCGGAACCTTTTCGTCTGAAAAATTCTTTTCAGGCCTAATTTCGACGAAACAAGAGAAATGGACAGCGTATAACGAATAATATCATAGGATAGTCCTCTATTCGGAACCTTTTCTCTGAAAAATTCTTTTCAGGCCTAATTTCGACGAAACAAGAGAAATGGACACGAATAATATCATAGGATACCTTTTCTTTTCTGAAAAATTCTTTTCAGGCCTAATTTCGACGAAACAAGAGAAATGGACAGCGTATAACGAATAATATCATAGGATAGTCCTCTATTCGGAATTTTCGTCTGAAAAATTCTTTTCAGGCCTAATTTGGACGAAACAAGAGAAATGGACAGCGTATAACGAATAATATCATAGGATAGTCCATTCGGAACCTTTTTCGTCTGAAAAATTCTTTTCAGGCCTAATTTCGACGAAACAAGAGAAATGGACAGCGTATAACGAATAATATCATAGGATAGTCTCTATTCGGAACTTTTTCGTCTGAAAAATTCTTTTCAGGCCTAATTTCGACGAAACAAGAGAAATGGACAGCGCATAACGAATAATATCATAGGATAGTCCTCATTCGGAACTTTTTCTTCTGAAAAATTCTTTTCAGGCCTAATTTGGACGAAACAAGAGAAATGGACAGCGTATAACGAATAATATCATAGGATAGTCCTCATTCGGAACTTTTCGTCTGAAAAATTCTTTTCAGGCCTAATTTCGACGAAACAAGAGAAATGGACAGCGCATAACGAATAATATCATAGGATAGTCCTCATTCGGAACTTTTTCTTCTGAAAAATTCTTTTCAGGCCTAATTTGGACGAAACAAGAGAAATGGACAGCGTATAACGAATAATATCATAGGATAGTCTCTATTCGGAACCTTTTCGTCTGAAAAATTCTTTTCAGGCCTAATTTGGACGAAACAAGAGAAATGGACAGCGTATAACGAATAATATCATAGGATAGTCCTCTATTCGGAACCTTTTCGTCTGAAAAATTCTTTTCAGGCCTAATTTTCGACGAAACAAGAGAAATGGACAGCGTCGGAATCGAAA